>CM055732.1:22324325-22579325 GCA_029465975.1 Dallia pectoralis
TTTATCAGGTTTGATTATTCATCTTCTGGCACCCACTTGTTTAGTCAAAACAAGATAACACACACACACACACACACAGCAATAGACAAGAGTGAACCAAATGGACAAGTTTGTCCAGGTGTCTCCCAGGGTCCAAAGAGTTCTGGTCCAGTTGAGAATAGCTCCCAGTCAGAGAGATGAGCAACTGAAGTTTTCTGAAAGAAATTGAGGATTGTGTTCAAAAACTAATACTGTTATCTTTTAAACCCTGTGCACAGTAGTGACAGCTTTTCATATGGACGTATTCATAACGAATTTGGATTTCATAATGAATTTCTATTTACTTTGTCGTGCAATGGGTATAGCTGTACTCCTTGGTAGAATTTAATAAGTAACAGATGCAGTTTAAATCTAACGTCTTCATTGAGGTCCCTGTCCCAAAACAAATCAAAAACTGTCCATCCATTTCATTGTTTTGGATGATAAAGTAAAGCTTGTCATTTATTAATCCCTAAATGAACCAAATAGTGGTAACGGAGTGAAAGAGTTCATATATCAATCGTCTCATCTCTACTCCGTGATGGAGATGTCAGACTGTTTGATCTTGCTCTAGAGGGAGAAAAGACCATCCATTTGACAAGTTTAGACTAGAAAGTAGCCACCACCAAGCCTAAGGCTGTTTTGTGGTCAGGTGTGTTCAATTAGGCCCTCACCCCTAATGGACACAATTTCTCCTGGCCAGCAGATGTCGCCACTGAGCAACAACAAGCACCCACCATTTCACACATTCATTATTTCTGTGTGACTTTCTGTAACAAACAAAATGTGCACTATATATAAACGTACAAACAATATAAATAGATATACAGAACATTATGTCGCTGAGAGTGGTCTTATGTCTAAAGGAACATGGGAGAGCTTTTTTACATTGTTTTTACCAGAGACCACTTGATAAAATACAGTATATCCGAACTGTTTGTTCAGAGTTGCTTCAGGAAAACAACACATTTATGAGGCTTTTATGAGTCGAAGGAGTTTGAATTGAGACATTAGAGAGGTACGAAAACGAAATGCAGTGCTGTTAATCCATTCTCATAAGCTCATTCGTGTTTATAGAGCTCCAGGAAAGCCTTTTTGAGTATCAGTGTGTTGTATACAAGAGCCAGCCCTGAGGATGGTCGTCACAAATGAGAGATCTTCTGGGAACGCATGCATTAATACACATTGACACAGCTCACTTAAACAACATATTCTTTACATACAAAACCACATTTCTGTGTGTTTACAACATTGTCTAACCAGATTCTGGGAATCAGTTGGATTGATTTTAATGCAAATTGGTGTTGTGTGTGAAATAACAGACTGTGGCCTTTTCCAAAATTGCTGTTATTTTTCTAGGGCTGCCTTTAACCCTATTTAGTCCGAGCCAAAGCTATCTGTAAAATGAATGGGGAACATGTCTATACGGGGTCAGTATGAACAAACTAGCTACTGGCACAAACTACATCAACCCCCAGGGCTTATACAACTCAATACGCACTGACACAGGTTACCAGAAACACTCGCGTCACAAATGGTGTATAATTGACAGTCTTGGCAGAAACACTTGAGCGATTGCAAACATCAGACACAACAGAGTCCCACCGATTTTCTTTTAATTCTAATGTTGGGAGACGGTCACATTGGCAAAATATGACAGCGTTTTCCCAATATTATATTATTATTATTATTATATTATTATAATATTATAACAAGGAGAGACACAGGAAACGGACACAGCCCCAGAATTCTGGGCTCCGGAGAGCCTCTATTAGGAAGCCAACATAAGACTCACAGGGCCCCGGCTCCAGCATTCTATTACTTTCTCTTATTCCAATCTCTTCAATCCGGAGCCGCTTTCCTGAGCACCCTTTTAACCTTCCCCCGACGACGCCTGATTGAGGGCAGGTGTGCCTCATCAAGGGGTGGCAGCCGAGCTACATGCCAGGGCCCCGTTCTGCAACCTCGGGCCAGGTGGTTCTGCACAGGCCGCTGACCCGACCCTGAGGCGGGATATGATGTGCGCGTGCCTCACTCTTAATACATAATTTCATCCTGCATCGTTACCAAACTGCACAGGACCGCAGCTGCGCTTGGGTTCGTCACGTCGCATGTCAGCGTTGGGAGTTGTGGGAAAACCTCCAGAAACATTTGGGTTTCGCCTGGTATGATTTTCTGTGTCCAAAATGTCTGACAAAAACACAATGACAGTGTTTGAATGGGAAAAAAGACGCCATGCTGAATATTGTGTTCCTCATTACTACATTAATATATAGGATGTATTTATTTAACACATTTGGATAATTACAAAAATGTTCACTGAGCTTTAATGCCAGTCTGTCTAGCCTCTCACAATGAAGCACCCTGTGGCTTATCCGTGTCTGTACATTACTGATAGGGCTAGCCATTCGCCTTGTTTTGGACCCCGTCAAATTACAATCGGTTACTTTTAAATAAAACATTGGTCTGTTAAAGAGGAACTGTGTCACTGCCCGCATCTCGTGTGTGAAATACAAAATAGCAAACAGAAAAATTGTGATAAGCGAGGTTATTCTTCACGAGGGCATTTCCAGACGCCTAGTTCAGATTGTGCATCGAGTACCTGCACCGAAATCATTGCCAACGTCTGGCCTCAAGTTCTGATATTTTGTCATTGTCTGCTTTGTGATTTATTGGATCTGTTTGAAGAGTGCCCACCGCGGTTTCATTTCCATTGTTGAAGTTTCCACATTCATTTCATTGCAACATGTAGTCACTGAGGTATGTTGATCTGTCAAGACCCACTGTTATGTCATGAGCACATGTTTGTTGTTTTGTAAAAAAAGATACAGATCTTAGTGATGTCGCAGCCACAGGGTGCCGGTTTGTTTTTATACTTATATGTGGCTGTGAGAAGCCATGTTGGGTTGTGTGGAGCAGCGGGTTGGCACAGCCTGGACTGGCATCAGACTCCAATACTGGTATTCTGCCAGTTCATAATTTCTATGGAAACCTATTTTGTTTTTATTTCTTATTGACTCATTGAAATGGACTGCCTTTTCATTTCGTATCATCAGTAGGTAAGAATCATTAAAAAAATACAACTGAGAAAACTGCGTTTGGGCAAATTATCCGTTGAAATATCATACAGCCCATGAGGATCTTGGGAAATGTTGTAGGGGGAGAAGCGTCGAAGAGTTTGCTTATTTGAAAACTAAAACGTGTGTTTTTGTAAGTAGTACTCATACTCCAAAAAGTTGCATGCGTAATTTGTTTTCAGCCCGGTCAAAATCTATAATTGGTTATTTGCCAGCGCTTGAGACATTAAAACCCTACCCCAGAAATGCAGTTGTGCTCCCAAATGCACATTGTGTGCACCTACATTTTACTTTGCGAGTGCCTCTTTGTAGTAAGAAGGCCAGTGAAGAACCCTGCTCACTAGTTCCTGCTGTCATTAGAATTATAATAATTAAAATAATCCCAAACCAGCTGGGAGGCTATCAGGCTACCTGTTGGTTATGCAATGATACAATCAAATCAATGTTTCTTCATCTAATCTGTTTACCTCACCCACTCACAGTTTGTGAAAGTGAGTTAAGTAGAAATGATCAGCGATATTAGAAGCTGTTTAGGGAACGTCACTGGGTTTGTTGGGTTGATTGACCCCCAAGCCTGATTTGAAATCAATGTTTGCACATACCATATTGACCGGTTTCGCAATGGATTTTTTGTTTCTCCTTCGATGATATGCAGACCACAGACATAGCATTATGAGACGCCTGATTGATTATTCATTGTGAACTAACTAAACTCATATCGATGGTCGAAGAATACATTTTCCTGCAACAGTCGGTGCACGGTGTGCAGGAGAGCCGTGTTGTGTTCAATTATCGGCCATTGTCTCACGCTGTTTCGCAAAATAAGGCTCGCGCTCTCCGGAATTATAACAACGGCGAAAGACGGAATGAAGAAAATCACACTCGTGCACGACCAAGAATAAGAAACAAACGCCTCATTACACGCCCCTGATTGTAAGCACTGGACGGCAGGCGAAGTTTGTGTTTACGCCGCAAATTCCCAGCATGTTTCCGTAATGATAACCAAATGAGCTATGCAGTGTGTTTCTGCGGCGGCTTGGCGTTCTGCTATTGTTCCATTTGCAAACTGAGCGAGCGGGGCTCTTTGAAGCAACAGACCTGGTAATTGCTATCATTGAAATGGCGGGGGAGTGTGGCACATCGCGTTGTCTCTCAGAACTTTTAAGTTGTCTGAAAACAGAACGGTGTAGAAACGGCTTCTGCCACCTTTAATTTGTTGGGGGGGGGTACAAAAATATCGATGGCGTAGTTTGATCGTGATGATTTTTTTTAAATTCTATTCTTTGTAGGCTATTTCCACACAGTAGTAACAAAAGAGAAATTATCTTCCCGGAACAAAAGATAAGTCTACATGTGTATTGAATTCTACTTCCAATTATCCACCCAGCAATAACTCATATAATTATCTAAACCATTTGTATTTTTTCCAGCGTAATCTTAACCTCTCCATTTTGTTTTACTCAGTGTTTTTTTTTTAAAGCGTTTCTCTTTGGAGCATTGTTTTTATAATTGGAACATCTATCTCAGGAATACTAATGATGATGAATGTAAGCTGCGAAATGTACAACTCTCCTACAGTTATTGCACTTTATTGGCCCCAGAGGACGTGGACCGGAGAGAGCAGCGATGTGGAACAGGAAACTAGACTACCGGCGAATCAGAAGACGACGTCGATCAGGTCTCCCAGCTGTGTATCTGTGCCCTGTGACCTCATGTTCAGGGGTTAAGGCCTGACCCCTCTTGCGCCTATCTTCAACTTGTGTTCGAGGTCCTGGGGCGGGCGAGGGATGATTGAGAAGGGTTGAGACGTGGTTGCCCGCCCACCTAAGCAGGGGAGTAAACGTAAACATGGTACTGCCAGGAACTTTGGCAATAATTATGCTGTCACATCACGTGACTGGAGAGGCCGGACGGACCACAGAGGGTCATGGGGCTTCTCTAACAACGACCGTGGCTGCTTGATCAATTAACATAACTTCCCAGGGTTTCCAGATTTTTTTCAAATATTAACTAATGACTATTAAAAGGAGGGAAAATGAGGGAAATAGTTTTCCTGACAACAATGTCTAATATGTTTGTGAAAAATCTGCATTTCTGTGTGAGAATTGTGTGGCCATGTCCCAACAGCGAATGTTCTGGGAATGTAATTGGCCAGCTTAAGTGGACATGACATCCTGATCTGGCGTGGGAATTGCCAGCATTCTGTTTGAAATACAAGTTGGATGTTAGTTGAAGATGTTCTTTCTCAAAGCTATGCTTCGGCCTCAATTACAAGTATGGCAACTGTGGCCTTTTTAAAACATGAGTTTTTATAAACTTTTAACCTGTCAGTCTCCTGGCAGTTACTTTAATAACTGTGCATTTTTGCTGCTGTCTCTACTGACATGTGTTTAATGACAGGTCTACATGAACAGAGGATGTGAAAACAGCTTCACAAGCCTGTGTTTTAAGGTGTAGCGCTGTGATACAACTCTGCTGCTCTGAATTTGACGGTTTGTTGTACGGGCAGTGTCATCATATCTTGTTGCAGGGAGACTGAATATGTACTAAATCCTAACCCCCCACACATTAAATCAACCCGCCCACACCCATCGCCTACAAGGAAATCTGTCACAGCCCTCTGTGGGTGTGTGTTTGTGTGTGTGTGCATGTGTGCGTGTGTGTGCATGTGTGAGTGTTTGTCTGTGCGTGTGTGTGTGCGCATTTGTCAGTATGATGCTTTATTTTATTGTCAGTAAATACATTTTCTGTCACCAACACACACCAGCGGACATCGTCCCAATCCAAATCAAAGGTAAGTGTGTGTGTTATTGTCGGTCGTTTTTTAACAGCATCGAGCCATCGAAGTGATTGTGATGAGAACGATAAATGCATTATGTCCGGATTCCAATCAGAGATGTTGTACTCACAGGACCATGTCTTCACGAATAGTTACCTGACATGCAGGCAGGCTACGATGTAGAACAGGAAACCTCAATTCAACTTGCACACCTACGGATACATCATTGTCTGTCTGGAACCTAAACCTTTTAGCCACGCCTTTGTGTTCATGTGTTCTGCAGTCAGTCTGGGCGGACAGGAACGCCGATCTGTTCAATAGCTAGGACAATAGGATAAGATTGTATGTTAGATATATATTTTATAATAAATTATCTATATTAGATCTGGCATGTTTATCTGCTATAGGTGGTTTGAGACAGCAAGTGAGGGAAGTGTTACAGAACGACGTACGCGTAGAAAATGATGTGATGATGGTTCATTTGTGGTGAATTTCCTGCCCTCGCCGACTGTACGGCTAATGCCAGATACGTGCCCATCCTACTGGTAGGCAGTCTGTGTCTCCAACCACTACGCTATTTAACAGCAGGTAGTCAGTCTGTCACTCTGTCAGAGAATTTTTGCCCTTCTTGTCTGGCTCCGCTTACATGTTCTGGCAGAAATAATATTATTTTAGGAAACTGGAAGTGCAAGCTACTTTTACTCACTTAGTTAAGATACAAAGGATGTGGTCCGTATACATTGATATCTGTTTTGGACTCCTGCTCTACTGAAACGAAGACGATCTCCTGCCATCCAACTCTCTCCACCCTCCTCTCCTTCACCCGATCTCTCTACCATTTCACTTAATGCTGATAAATGAGCGTGGCCTTACGGAAACATTCCTCCTTCTGAGTGTCCCATCGAGAGTTTCCACAGCTGGGGCCCTTAAGTCTGCTTGATTATTTCCTTGTTGTTGTAGAGAGCCTCAAGGACACGGAATGTTCAAAGTAGCGGAATGACTGAGGTTAATCAGCGGGGTTGGCTCGCGATTGACATGTCTTGACAGCCTTCATACAGTAGTGTGATGTTTGGTCTAAGCTAGTTAATTAGCTAAAGCCGGCATTTAAAAATTGATGAATCTTTACGCTGAGAGCCCCTATTTCTATCGCTAAATGATGTATAGATTGTAACGCCGTCAGCAGACACACAACAAACCATCTGTCGATAAGCAAACGCTCGCTATATTGATAACTCCGCACGCTATCTCAGGGGCCACACCGTCAACTCCACGGTGTTTTGAAAAACACTTTGATGAGCAATTAGAGCACTTTCAATTTGTTCGCATCCATCTGTTCTCTCGCGCCTTCTTTCCCTTCAGATGTACAGCCTAGGTCCTCCGCTAAACGTTTCAAGTTCAACAGATATTCCTGCTCTGCTTCACACTGTGGCACTTTACGGTGAGAAAAGAAAGCAAGACAGAGTTCTAGGTCAAGTTCTCAGGCGGCTGCTGGGTCCAGGATCAGTCCAGGAGCAGGCTCTGAGATAAATACTCTATTAGGTGGGAAGGACATTTGAGTTTTGAAGCGTTACTTTTATTTCCCGCAGATTACCAGTAGAAACGCAACATGATGTAATTATAATGCACACTTTTGGATTCATTAGTTGTTTATTTCAGATGATATATGCATATGGATCTGTACATTTCAACATCAGCACGAACACATCAATTCCACGTGTGCACGTTTGAACAGTATAACCATTTCAGTCCAGTATTTTCATTTGTATAAGTAACAAAGTGTGTGCCTGGGTACGTGTGTGTTTGTTTGGACGTCAATCTCCTGTTCAGGTCCCGGGCTCCAAGAAATGGCCGTCATAATTATGTATTCATTTAAATGTGCTGTTCTGAGTTGCATCCTGACAGAATAAATGCAGAAGGTCTTCTATAGATGTTGATTTCTAGACCCCAAGGCAGCCCATTTACTTTGTGTTCTTTAAAGCATGGAATGACCACACCACACACACAGAGTATTTAATAATCAAATGTTTTTTTTTACAAATATTTCAGACCGAGGTAATGTGACAAAGATTTTCAAGAAAAGGCGATGGCTTTTACAAAATGGGAATAACCATGTATTGACACAGTGATGGAGGAGCAAAACTCCTTGTTCAGAGTTCCAAGGTGATTGTCCCATAAAAGCTCTGATTGAGCCAATGTGATGGGTTTTGGAGAATGCATTTCTTTTGACAGCAGTAAAATATTTCCCATCAGATGTTGTACAAAGAATGTATTAATCTTAGATGAATTCTCGGATGAACTCAGAACTTTTCCTCTCTGCGTCCACGCTCTTACGACTGTACCATAGCGTTGCTGTAATATGCCCTGGAATACATAGCGTTAAAAGGAAGTGGTCATTAATCAAGGAAGACTTCATTAAGCAAAAAAGCATGTAAATATATAAAACTTTTTGTTGTGTTCTGTGAAGTTACTCACGAAATACACACATGTTTTAGCTTGAACACAAACAAACTACTGATTAAAATAATCGTCCCAGTATCTATTGTAGAAACACAAAATATCTGTTAAAGAACGATTTTCAAACATCCGGTCACAATTCTAAGGAAAATAGTCCAAAGAACAGAGACAAATATTACTAACATTGGGCATCTTGTTTAAGCAAATTAGCGCTAATTGTGCAAAATTACTTCCCAGCCGAATCAAATGTACCCCTTGAAGGAGTCAATGAATCCCTCAGGGAGAGATTTTACACTGAACTGGCATGAATTTAACACCTGTAGGTCACATTTACTGTGCATAGTCAATAGGCCACAAAGAACCTTTTGAACAGAGTTCACAGAGTTTAGGATAGATGCCCATTGGCTATTGCATCTGCTGCAGAAGCTCCTCCTTTGGTCTGAACACAAATTGGGCTTTTGGTCCAAAATCTAGCATTAGCACAAAAGTGTGTGAACGAGAAGCAGGAAGGTTCTTTCTCATCACACGGCTCTGAATAAATGGAAGGGCTCTATATTTGTTCAACTGTATTTCCATCATGTTCCTACGGTTATACTGCAAATGATCATATATAGATCAACGATGACCTGTTTCTCGTTGCCTCACCATTGGGTTGTTGGGACTTTATGCGATACTAGTGGTTAGTAGCATGTAGCATTTTTGGCCAGCCTTACAGTGTATTTTACTGAGTCTCATCACTTAGATTTTGATCTGATCTCTTCTTTGACTCTCAGTAGAGCCAGTGATCGGCATAGACTCACAAACATATCTCCCACACACTCTTAAACGTACACCCGTACACACACACGTACATGACGTACACACACACACTAATGACTGTATTCAGTGTTAGGGTTAGTGAGATGCACTTTCAGGAGACGAAAGAAACCCATATTGTGGATAAACAAAATTGCCAGATGTATTGATGTACCGTTGACTTTAAAATTATCAGCTTAGCGAAGTCCGTGGGGAATTCACACAATATATTCATCCATGGTACAAACTCAGAAATAGAGTTGAAGAAAAACCTGCACTCTTCTTGGAAAACCTTCAAAGACTGCAAACAATGCATGGAAATAACACATAGAAATGAGAGAAAGACTCTCACACGCCTAATTGGAAATCTGTAAATATGTGCGTGGACGCAAATGCAGCCAGCCAATACCGCGTTGAAGGTCATTCTTTAGCGTTCAGAATTGAGAATGTCGCCAGTGAGGTTTCCATAATGAACGGTGTCTAGGCAGTCATTAGCGAGCCTTAAGAGCTTTTGAATATTTGAGGCCAGTAAGTCAACGCTGTTGCTTTTTAAGCTACAGCTCTTAAAATGTGCAGGTTATAAAAGCTCATTCCGCGTTCGTCCGGACGTTCGGCTCGGCTCGATTGTGAACCAGGGTCGGCAATTGTGAGTGGATGTGTGCTTATTGATCTCCCACCTGGAAATTCAAGTGCTATCAAAGGTCGTGCTCAAAACTTTCCATTTTTGTCGGGAGCACAAATGTGACAGACGAAATGTGAATGTGGATCCTTGCATAAACAGGGTCTTATAACTGCATACACAGGGTTTTATAACTGCATACACAGGGTTTTATAACTGCATACACAGGGTTTTATAACTGCATACACAGGGTATTATAACTGCATACACAGGGTATTATAACTGCATACACAGGGTCTTATAACTGCATACACAGGGTCTTATAACTGCATACACAGGGTTTTATAACTGCATACACAGGGTATTATAACTGCATACACAGGGTATTATAACTGCATACACAGGGTCTTATAACTGCATACACAGGGTATTATAACTGCATACACATGGTCTTATAACTGCATACACAGGGTTTTATAACTGCATACACAGGGTATTATAACTGCATACACAGGGTCTTATAACTGCATACACAGGGTATTATAACTGCATACACAGGGTATTATAACTGCATACACAGGGTATTATAACTGCATACACAGGGTCTTATAACTGCATACACAGGGTTTTATAACTGCATACACAGGGTATTATAACTGCATACACAGGGTATTATAACTGCATACACAGGGTCTTATAACTGCATACACAGGGTATTATAACTGCCTACACAGGGTATTATAACTGCATACACAGGGTATTATAACTGCATACACAGGGTTTTATAACTGCATACACAGGGTCTTATAACTGCATACACAGGGTCTTATAACTGCATACACAGGGTCTTATAACTGCATACACAGGGTTTTATAACTGCATACACAGGGTTTTATAACTGCATACACAGGGTATTATAACTGCATACACAGGGTTTTATAACTGCATACACAGGGTCTTATAACTGCATACACAGGGTATTATAACTGCATACACAGGGTTTTATAACTGCATACACAGGGTATTATAACTGCATACACAGGGTATTATAACTGCATACACAGGGTTTTATAACTGCATACACAGGGTATTATAACTGCATACACAGGGTTTTATAACTGCATACACAGGGTATTATAACTGCATACACAGGGTATTATAACTGCATACACAGGGTCTTATAACTGCATACACAGGGTATTATAACTGCCTACACAGGGTTTTATAACTGCATACACAGGGTATTATAACTGCATACACAGGGTTTTATAACTGCATACACAGGGTATTATAACTGCATACACAGGGTTTTATAACTGCATACACAGGGTATTATAACTGCATACACAGGGTATTATAACTGCATACACAGGGTTTTATAACTGCATACACAGGGTATTATAACTGCATACACAGGGTATTATAACTGCATACACAGGGTTTTATAACTGCATACACAGGGTATTATAACTGCATACACAGGGTATTATAACTGCATACACAGGGTCTTATAACTGCATACACAGGGTATTATAACTGCATACACAGGGTCTTATAACTGCATACACAGGGTCTTATAACTGCATACACAGGGTATTATAACTGCATACACAGGGTATTATAACTGCATACACAGGGTATTATAACTGCATACACAGGGTTTTATAACTGCATACACAGGGTATTATAACTGCATACACAGGGTTTTATAACTGCATACACAGGGTATTATAACTGCATACACAGGGTTTTATAACTGCATACACAGGGTATTATAACTGCATACACAGGGTATTATAACTGCATACACAGGGTTTTATAACTGCATACACAGGGTATTATAACTGCATACACAGGGTTTTATAACTGCATACACAGGGTCTTATAACTGCATACACAAGGTATTATAACTGCATACACAGGGTCTTATAACTGCATACACAGGGTCTTATAACTGCATACACAGGGTCTTATAACTGCATACACAGATTCCCCTCCATCCTTCCTTCCTCTTCATCCTCCCTCCAGCATCATAATCCTCGTCATCCTCTTGATGCCTGTAATGTAATGACTGCCGAGGGCTGAGAAGTGCACAGCGCTGGAAACGTGCTCAGGCATCAGTGGGGTGAGTCGGCCGGTGAGCAGAGGTTCAATAAGATGGCAGTGAACACGAATAGGGTGCAGGTGCTGGATGTGTGTGTGCGCGTGCGTGTGTGTGTGTAGGTGTGTGCGTGCGTGTGTGTAGGTGTGTGCGTGCGTGCGTGTGCGCGTGTGCCTGTAGGTGTGTGTGTGTGTATGTGTATGTGTGTGTGTGTGTGTGTGCGCGTGCAAGTGTGTGTAGGTAAGAGCGTGCGTGTGTGTGTGTGCGGGTGAGTGCGCGCGTGCGTGTGTGTGTGCACGCCGGTGCAATTCTATTAAACGTACATTGCTTCTTCCTGGAGCCGCTCTGACGCTCCACAACACCAGCCCGTTCTCTGCGCAGCACTTTGGTACGACACAGGGCGCGTCGAGTGGGATCCTCAGGTCAAGAAATGGCAGATGTGTGAGAGTGTAGAGGGAGGAAATGTTCCACTCAACGGTTAGTTCTAAAGCAGAAAGCAGAAGCCTGGGGAAAAAAAACACTTACTGAACCATCATTCCCGTCAAGACAACAAGGAAGAGAAATGTAGACGGTTTCTATTTTGGAAATGGGATATTTCGACTGGATTATGTCAGAAGAGAGGAATATCTTACTCAATGTAATTGTAGGTGTTAGTGTCTTTTTCATGTATTTCCCTCTCATTCTCTGTCTTTCTCCAGCTCACACACATGCCTGCACAGCCACGCACTTTCCTCCTCATCTCTGCTCATTTCAACTCCTAGACTAATTACTTAAAGTGAAAAAAGCTCTCCTTAGAGAGGCCAATTTCACTCAGTGTCTGACGAGCAGAAATTAGATGTCTAATAGAATGGAATGGTTGTGCAAATTAAAGAAATTACACACACTTTTCTATCTAGGTGCCCACCTAAATAAGATTTTTAATTCGGACCAGATTCTCAGGTAATGGACTACAGTTGGCTCGAGGTGGCGTCCCCATATTTCCTTCTTGCCGGCGGGTTTTTTATTAAATCGTGTCTCCTGTGGTTACTCATTAGCAACTCCACTGGCCACCATTTTGATCTCACTAGCCATAATACAATAATGATGGCGGGACGTCTATTCTGAATGTGAACACAACTACATGAGTGGACTAAAACCCAATGTCTGTCGATGAACGGGCAGAAGTGCCCTGTATATCATTTAAATCAAAGCACGGCGGTTCAGACGAAGTGGGCACAATGAGATTGGGTCGGTCACAGAATATGTAGGAGAGTTTAACTTTAACCGCTGAAAACCTTGACATTAATATTGAGCTTTGCAAGTCATTATAACTTGAGACGCTCTGACTTTAAAAGACATCGCTCAAACGTCCCCCGAGGGACGCTCCCGGTGCTCGCTGTAACGCTGTGAGCGTGTCTTCGCTCTTTATATTTCCCGGGGATGAAGGATCAAACTAAACAATCTCTATGATGTTAACTCCTTTCTTCTGAGTACACATGTCTTGTTGTGCGGATAGCAGAGATGAGAAGATCCGTCTGTTTCTGTTAAAAATATCCAGGACTGTCGGGAAGGGTTGACGGAAGTGCGTGGGCGTCTGGGATCTAGGCAGAGCATACGGTCCAAGGGGCAGACGCAATGGTCCAAAGGTCAGCTAATGGTTCCGGAGAGTTCTGACAAATGTCATATGTCAGCTTGTCTGCTCTTTTATGTTGGGGTTCACGTGTGTGTGTGTGTGTGTGTGTGTGTGTGTGTGTGTGTGTGTGTGTGTGTGTGTGTGTGTGTGTGTGTGTGTGTGTGTGTGTGTGTGTGTGTGTGTGTGTGTGTGTGTGTGTGTGTGTGTGTGTGTGTGCGTGCGTGTGCGTGTGTGCGTACGTGCGTGTGTGTGGTTTAAAGTTTAAAAGAAACCTTAACGAACAAGCTGAACTTTCAAGCTCTCCCGGAAGCATGCTAAGTTTAAAAAGAACTCATAAATACCGCACAATCGTCACAATACTGGTTAACATCGTTATATGTGGTAATTTATTTAAAATTGACAGCGTCTGAACCCGTTTGATTGAGAAAAACAACAACAAACACATTCAGAACACTGACTGAGAAAATCCTCGGTATGGTCTGATTGTGACGCTGCTGGTGTGTTGTTCAGCTTTTTGATACTGAACAGATATGAAGCTTTCATATCATCCATGTGGGAATTCTGTCTCCAGACTGTCAGGAGCTTCCTCTGGCAATCTAAGTCAGTCGAAGAGACAAAGCAGAAGTGTGTTGAAAGGCCTGCAACAAGAAGAGTAACTTATCAGTGCCCCCCCCACCAGGCACTTGGCCACAGTCGATGCCCAGCCAGCCTGCCATTTTCCTCTCAGCCTCTCTGTCTCCTCCTATACTAACTCCATGTTAAGATGCCACACTAAGACCTACTGTATCTGGACTTTAGTGGAAATGCAAATGAGGCGCACAGTTGTCGTTACTAGCGAAAAATAAGATACATGCAAGTCATAATACGTTCTTGTGATGACTACTATGGAATGGTTTCCCATTCCAGTGGTTCTACGGCTCACACGGCCTGGGAGAACATGTCTGAATTTCAGACGGCCTTGGAGAACATTTCAGAATGTATTATGACCTCAGACTTAGCCACGAGAGGAATTTGAAGTAGAATGGTTGGTTTACCAGGCACCTGCTTCTAGTGGCAAATTTGTTCAGATCGATGTGCTGTACCAGGGTTTATTTCTCCTGATTTACTGTGAATAATAACACCTATTGACTATATTTTTGGTGATTGACTGGTGAGAGACAAAGGATGTAAACGATACGGCAGTTTGGAGCAAAGCTGCATCAACGTTACTGATGAGATGCTTGACCTAAAATTTGTGGTCGACCAGGGGTGGCAAAAATCGGATTTGATTTTTTAAAACGGGTACTGGTTCCTCTGAAGGTTTCTTCCTATATTCGACCCATCAGTTTTTCCTGAACCCTGTGCATCACCTTGTCGATCCGTGCTCTGTAGACTTAGTTTATAACTGATTACAATAATTGTTTTTGCTTAAATTCTACACACACAACTCTCGTTATGATTAAGTCAAAACACGTTTTTTATAAATGCTGCCAATTGAATAAGGTAAGAAATATCATGTGTCTGAGTGCTTTTCAAAGGTGCTGTATATTGTACTCAGCACATTGCGTTTCTGCATCATAGATTATCTTTAAACCTTGTCTAAGTAGAGTGTGAAATAATATTCAAGGATTAATTCATTATTCGTTAGCGCATAATTTAGACCATCTGGCTGAGTCTGATTCCCCATAAAGTTTTTTTAAGCAACAATAAAATTTGCTAGAGACTAGCGTTGGAAAATTGAAAACTAAAAGACAGATTTACTTTTCACTGGATTTCACAAATGGCCATTGTGCAATCCATACATTTTAAAGAGACGGAGGACATATAAGAAGCTGTGGTTGTTTTTCCGAGTCACAACGATTACACGGTGAATGCTAATGCTAACCTGAGAGTAGGCGGACGTAGGACAGAATACAAACTGGATTACAGATACTGACAGACATTGGAGTGTGTTGCATGGAGAATTACCTGCAATAAACAGGAAGGAGTGAGGGAATATAAAGCGAGGGATATTGAAAAGAAATGCCGGGCGAACTGCAGATTGGTTGTGTGAAATAGCCCCTATCTGGCCGGGCGGTATGGTCTTCCAGCTAGCGTGTTGTGAGGAATGCTAAAATGTAGCCTGGCTCGGTAATTAACAGATAAAACTGCTGGTTCTATACATGTGGAGTGTCATTTGTTCCTGTGGCCGGTATCGATCAGAAGGTGAGGCAGGCCTTCCCTGACTGTTCCAGCCCGCTACACCTGACTCTGTGACACTACATCCATCACGACCTCATACCTTCACCACTGTATTTATAGAATTTTAATTAGCTCCACGCTCAAGCCAACATCATTAGCTTTTCTATTTTTTCCCAGCAAACATCCAGCAAGTGACGCGCCGTATCAACTGTTCGCTATGAGAGATGCGGCCAGAAAAGCCTATCAAGGACACGGATACCTGGGAGGGGGGAGGGATTGTGAGGAAAAGGGTGACAGTTTAAAATGACTATGAAAAATGAAGCAGCAGAAGAGAAAAATGCTCAGATGTTGGGGCACACACGCAAACGCACACACAGGCGGTAATGTCACCTTGGAATCATTTCAAGAATAATAAAAGAAGCAAACCTTTTCATTGTTGAGATGAAAATGTCAGATAGTGGTCAATACTACGGGTGCTGTGTAAATAACTACGTGTGCGAGTACTTTGTCGGGCAGACGGTATAACCTCTTGATACTAAAACCAAGTGAACAAAGATGTATAAAAATACAACTGGCCGTGAGGAGAAACATGACCTTATCTGAGAAACGCATTCAGACGATTCACCTTGATCAACAACACAGCCCATATGCAGCTTTACACAACATTGTTCATGGATGAATGTGAAATGGCCAGCCAAGGTCGGCGGTCTAATGTGCAGGTCAGCATAACTGTTTAGTCCTAACTAAACAATAATTGGATACAAATATTAAAGGATTCTCCAAGACCCGTATGATTTGTCTAGCTATTTGTAAGAGACATTGAACAACTCCACTGGCTACACATTTAATGACATGACCGAACCAAAGGCAGGAACTGGCACAGTCTCCATTCATTTTCAATGCGGTTCCTTCTCACACAATTCTGAAATATACGTTTAATGTTAAAAGCCTAATCTGTACAGTATAACTTAACATATTGGATTACTACTCTCTTCACGGGGGAACCAGGCAATAACAGTTATTACTCCACAATATTATTTGTTTCTTTACACATCGGCTTAATTTAGCCTTCATTCCAGCGTTGTGTTTGTCATCGTAATACACATTACCGCCCTGGTTTGATGGACCAGACACCATTTACACCATAATCTCTCCTATAAATGCATATTTTAATTACACTTGTACAGTGGTCTTAGCCTGGGTTCGAATCCAGTGCATTTAGAAAAACTTCTACCGTTCCCAATGTTCTATTCACATTAAATGCCAGAAAAAATACTTGAGATTGATTGGTCTGGTATCTCAAAGGAATGAGCCCTTGAAAATAGACAGATGAAGAACCCAAGGTTCGGAATAGGAGTGCTCATCTCATAGAACATTAAGCTCATTTACAAAGTGACCTTTCAATCAGACCAAAAACGTGTTGAGAGTTAAGTCAGATGAACCATCTCCAAATAAAAAATGTGTCTTACCTGTTTTAACGTTCTATATGGCACACAATTGGGCTCCTCAACAGCCGGGTTAAACAAAATAATTGTCATGTGGTTCTGCCTAGAATCCAGTTCACGGTTCTTCATGAACGTTTTTTATAAAACTCAAAAGGGTTCCTCCACCCCAACAGAACAAAGATCCCATTGTTTCCCTCGTGAGGATGTTATAAATGAAAGAAAAAAGAGTTCCTCATCACATCAGGATTATTATGTTGGTGTGTAATTGCAGGCAAATTATCTGGCAGTACCTGAAAATGAAAATACCAAATGTAATTTCTTATCAATAGAAGAGATTAGGTTTGCATTGTGTCCACATTGGAAAATAATTGACTGTGTAAATCTTTATGACAGCGGAGTTGAGCACATAATTACAGGCAGAAAAGATCAATCCCAGGCAAATCCTGGGCGTTCAGAATAGACATTATGCCAGTGTATGGGTTCCAGAAATACTGTCTGCAGATTTCAGACATCACAAAAATGGATGTTTGATTTCACGTTTGATTTGCGCCTCCTGCAAACGCTGTGATGTAGAGAGGAGATGGATCTTTTCTGAACAAGCAGCAGCATTAATTGGTGCTTCACACCACATGTCACATAGCCACTGGCAGAGTCTCTTGTAGTCCAGGTTGTAAAACTTCATATACCTGAATGAGAACGAGCAGGTAGAACCATGAGTCCCATTGTGTGAGTCTGGTTATTTGTTATTTAGTATTAATAAATGATGAATACAATCATTCACTCAATCACATTTATTTTATACAGTCTTTGTAGTGATTATACAGAGAGTTAGCCGACCAAAAATATAGAGTAGGTAATGTAGATGTACAGTGGCTAGGCAAAGATTGATTAACAAGGGAAAATAACGGGAAAAAACCTTACAGTCAGGCTTCAAGGGCTGGCCCTTGCTATTCTAATGTTAAACTATATCAGACTAAAATAATTATTTCCTAGTAGTAAAATGCCAATTGGTCTTGAATAACACAGAGTGTTGAAAAACAGTCACAGTGTTTATAGAGGTTGCAAAAAAATCTGCCTCCAAAGTTAATGTAATCTTCAGTTAGATATTCAAAGTCAGGGGTTAAGAGATAGAAACCCAAGTGTAGTCACAAGGATCGGGTCCCGCTGGATGGGAGAGACGGCAGGGCATACAGATATAGTATGTGAGATAGTAAAAAAGGGAGTGAAAATTGAGAAAAAGACCCTGTATAATCAAGAAAAGGAAAGTGCGACTAGTCCCTGGCACTATTGCAGCATAGATACCGAGGACTGGGATTGCCTTCCCGCTCTCCATATGCCGAGGACAGCCAACATACCAATCAAATACACGTCAAACCCTGAACAGGTTTCTGACCTCGATGAATTCGGGAAATCTCTCAGAGAGAAATATGAGAAACAGTTAAAACCTGAGAGGCTGGCAAGGCCGCCGATCACCATGTGATTTCTGCGAGAGAAAAAAACCCGGGAAATGTTCTATCTCCTAGCGGCTGAAATGACAGGGCCGGGCTCGTAATGAGGGAGCAATGCTGCAAAGTCTGGATGAGGCTTTTATTACAGATATATGTAACAGGCGTGGAACAAGTAGGGTCATGTAGAGAATGCAGGGACGATCATTCAGGAGTGTTCGTATAGGTTTAGCACGGATTTAAGCCTGTTTTAAAGCCTTCACTTACCAAAAAGATCAGGAAGGTGTTTGAAGCCTCACAGAACAACCTGTCAGGAAGGGCTTACGTTGAAAGCGGAGAAGCTGGAAAGAAGTTCGGACTAGCTGGATTGTTGACGATAAACATGAAACACACACACACAACTACTAGATCGGATTCATTGATTTTTGTTTACAGTCACCTTTCTCATTTCAGGTGGAATGAACATTTGGTGCTCTAGTACACAGTATGTAAACTCTAAGCAAAAAAGCCCAGAAAAGTTTCTCCAACTCTCCCCGCGGACGAACACTTTCAATAACCTTTTTGAATTCCATTAAAATCCAGCTCGGGATCCTGATGGAACATTTTAATTTCAAGTAAAAACGAGTTTCAAGAAGATCACCGATTCCAGACGAGTTCCACCGGGAACCCCCGAAGTGTTCTACCTGGAATAAAAAGACATATCCGGTGCCTGAGAACACACGCGTGTAAAAGCGTTTAAAGGCATGTCGTAGTTCCGGCGGGACACAACAGAGCCGAGCGGCGCCTCGCAGGGATAGCGATCTTCAATTACCCAAAGTGCTATCGCAACATTTTCATTTTGATAATTGGCTTTCATTTGCTAGTACATGTACAATTGTACAAGCAAGCAGACACACACACACACACACACACACATTTGGAGGTGACCTAATTGCATCACAGGGTTAGGTATAATTGCGTGCAACCTTGATCTATTCCATTCCTATTGTTGTCGCTGCACTCTGCTTTTCGTAGACTCAATCACGACGGGCCTTTTCTGCTGTTGCTTAGAGACTGAATGATTTAACCCATTACTTATAACAACCAGATTTTTTCTCTTAAAGCATCAACAGAAATAAGGTTTCAGAAAGCCCTGCACAGCTGCTAACGGAGGCTACAGTCCAATGCACATATACTTGATTTTCAAGTGTTTCGAGAGGCGCGTTTTTTTTGCGGAACTTCGTCTGGGCTTCCTATCGGATTTAATTTGCACATCAGTAGTGATTGCGGAAGCTCACAATGTGTCCGGTTTAGTTGCTAATCTGAGTCCTTCAATAAACCAAGACAAAACCTCTACGGTTATTTAAGGCTTTGTGTCATACTGTAATCTCGTTAACCACCCGGGCGAAACCGGGTGGATGTTGGGTCTTAACTCGGGCCCGTGACTGTTAATCTTATCACCGGGGTCGTCACGGGTGTCAGTATGTGTCGCGGCGCCCGGTCAATAATTAATGACCGCGTTCCGGTAATACATTACTTTGATCAGAGCACACGGGAATAATTCCTCTGGACAGTGGTCCATGAAAGGTTATCTACACCGCCCACGATCGGCCCCGTCATTGGTCAGTCTCGGGGAGAGGGCGATCATCCAATCAATACAATTCAATCACCGACGCACATATGAAATGAGTCGCGGCCGAGGTCGGATTGAATTATTGTGTTGCTGAAACGCGTCGGCTCCAGAAATTACTGCGCAAAAGGTGAGTGATTTGTCGATGACACAAAGTGATCGTCTCACCCGGAACAGATCACAACCCGGTCGACTGTTCAGAAGTTCAGACGCAACGGTACCTTGACGTCCCACGTGGTTTTGCGTCTTTATCGAGGCATCCTCAATCTGTATCTGTACACATTCCCTGTTCACGTGGAGGATGCGATCTCACATAGATAAAGAGAGCAATTCTCTACAAGCCTCTTTCACCACAGGGATTGGATGAAGAAAAATATATATAAGTCTTGAGAAGAAATGGAAAATAATTGATGATGGCACTGCACTGACCTCTGGCTAAAAAGGATGAAAGGTTAGGGAGTAGTTATGACAGCCAGCTGTACGGCCATTGATTTCCTCTCCACCATCATCTCTCTTCCTGCCACTCTCAAGAGATGGAGTGACAGCGGGAGGTGTCGGAAGACCGATCAATTAAAGGAGAGGAGAGCGGATGATTGGTGTGGTTTGGGCAGTCGGTGGAAGGCGGAGAACATCTGAAAAGAGGGGCAACATCAAATCGAGAGGGTGGATTTGTCCGTTATACACAGGAATTCAGACACAGCTGTAACCTGTGCAGCACTACGCTCAGACAGGGCTATGAGTGAAGTGCTGTCGACTAAAGCAGTACAGGAAGTCTCTTGAATGTGATGCCAATTGTGAAATGGCTTTCAATGGGGACGAGTGACTGGACTGTGAGAACCCCCCACACCCCAACATTAAACAATTAAATAAAATGTATACACAGCGAGTCATTTCAAATTATGTCTGATGACTGTCTGATCTTGAGGCAAAAAGTTATTTAGAAGATATTGCGGCAACCTGTCAGACGAATCATACCTGTGAAACTCACATAAAGGCTGCTTTGGTGAGAATCTCTGAACACAGGGCCTGCATGAAGCAAAACATAACCGCCTACGGCCATTTTTCTCTTGGTAATTGTCTTAACTTACTATTGAGAATAAAAAGAAAAGACAAGGTTTACTTTAGAGATTTGGTGGAGTTTTTCTCTTCTCTACCATTCACTCAATTAGCCAAGTCAGCTAACAATTTTCAGGTGTGTATTTAGTCTGGCTATACAAACCTAGAGTAATTACGGCCAACAAATACCCAGAGGCCCTGACCTCCATGGTGACCCGAAATGATGTTGTTGTTTTTCCTTCAGTAAAATAATAACACAGCATAACTCACAACGTTTCGTGCAATTGCAGGTAATTAACTTTCAAATGACAAAATATCTCCCCACACGAGGGCAAAGGGAGCTGAATTCCTGCAAATGTGTAAAATCAATCAAGAAAGTATGTCCCATCCAATTGCAACTTTTGTACATTGGCTTTAAATGTCCTAAGGCAAAACGTGAAAACTTTCAGAAAACATGGTTAAAATGTTCAACTTGCAGAAGGTAGGTAGAACTGCCTCATACACTTGAAAGCATTCAAACACATTTTTCTGTCTTCGGGGGGCTATAATAATGTTTCCACAAGGTTGGGGATTGTTTATGTCAAAACGTGTGCCCACTATGATTTTCACAGTGATAATAAGATAATAAGTTTACTATAAAACATAAACCATAGTAGCAGCCTGGCATGAACAAGCTTTTACTATTACACCACGATTCAATATAGTGCAGGACAAACATACAGAAAACCCCAAAAATAATTCATAATAAGTAACTAAAAAACTGCAGAGAACAAACCCAGAATAATATAAGGTTAAACTGTACTGTAAAACCGTTTTTGCCCTACAGGTTCATTGCATGCCCACATGGCTGATATAGAATGATATCTATAGAATTGTCAAACAGCCATATAATATACCTACAGTATATCAGTTATGGTGTGTGGGCTTTAGATGAAGTGGGTGGTTCTGCCCGTTTCTTGCTCCTCGACAGCAGCCTCTCAGAAGGGGAACTTGAAGAGAGAGACGCCAAAGGTCCAGTCACAGCTGCTCTCTGCTCTCTCTCTCTTGGAGTGTTTTTAGTGCTAGTGTATGTAGTGCTGTTGTGTATCTGACTGTGTCGCGGATAATAAAACTGTTATGTTATGAAGCAATCGAATCCCCTACAGTCTGCTCAGGTCTACACAAGTGCTCAGGGTGTAAAGTCCTTCTCAACATCTATCTCATCTAAGACAATTCCTGCTGCATTTTGATGAGTTGAGGAAAGAGGATCGAGATCTGTAATAAGAGAGAAAGAAAAGCAGCATTATTGACAAATATCACGCTGAGAGAGAACTGGTTTGAGGTTAAAAATTCAGGTCCAAGGGATTTAATGAATGAACAATGAAAATGAATAAATAATGAAACCGACCTCAAAGGAGAAGGCTAACGTATATTATTATTTGTATGGTTATTGACAAGGACAGTTATATCTCACAATACTTAATGTGGCCACTAATCACTGAGTTTGTGTTTTATGTATCCATTCAGCTAAAAGCCCAACTCCTTTGCATCTATCTACCTACCTGGTTATCTACCTGCCTGCTTACCTGCCTTTCTTTGTATCACACAACTGTAATCTAATACAAACCATGCAGATATATTGTAATCAGATTACAGATACTGTTGAAGAAATGTATGATAACTTCTTGGATTACTACCAGATTTTATAGGGCCTCTAAAAGGCTAGGGCCAGCACTGCTCAAACGCATGTGACAGAGGTCCAACCCACCAAACGGTTGTTTTCCTCCACCATGCGTCACCATTCACCGGCCCACCTGAGGTACTTACCGTCCTCGCTGTGTATTGTTGATACATTCCTGACCTCCCGATAGGCCTGTGTTGATATCGGCCTGGCAGGAAATCGATAAAACGCATTCCCTGATCCTCAACGGCGCCAAGGTGGAGGGGAAAAAATATTTTGAGCTCAATCTCAGGAACGTGAAACGGATCGACATGTGACGGCGTCGGCGAGGCTTAAGTTTGACGGTCTTCGGTATGAATAAACAATAAAGCGGTGGCCGATCTTACCGAGGGATTTGCTGCAGTGCTGTATTGACGTTTTCACAACCGCCGGGGATACATTTATGGTACAATGAAGTTGTACGCTACTCTGGCCTGTTGGGAGACGCGGAGGCACTTTACTCGGACTCCCATGTACATCCTAAAAGGAACGGCCCGGTACACCCTGTCTATATTGGACACTTTAAATGCAGCATAGAATTAAATAGCTTGCAGGGAATCTGTTCTGCCAAACTCTGAATGGCCAGCCAATGGTTCAGCCACCGGCACGCCTGCACAGTCTGTCAAGCTCGACATGACATTGTATTGGATGCTATTCTCTCATGCTAATACAATGTAGATAAAATGCAGTTTTAACGTTGGAGAACAACATTCACTGTCTAAACGGTGTACAGTCGTTAGTCAGTGCTTTGTCTTTGGCCACTTAATATTTCACAAGCCGCACAATTCGTTTTACTGGAGACCAAAACCAGCGCCATACCAGTACAATGTTATTTGATTAGCGAGACCGTAGCTCTTTGGTAGCATACGGCTGCTTCTGTGTCGCACTCTGTTCTCGGAGACTGAGAACTCCGTCCTTATCTTGTTTCCTTTCTCTCTCTCTCTCTCTCTCTCTCTCTCTCTCTCTCTCTCTCTCTCTCTCTCTCTCTCTCTCTCTCTCTCTCTCTCTCTCTCGCTCTCTCTCTGTGGTGGAAAGGAGAGGACCTCTGTCAGTAGTACAACCCAGTGAGGGGTGGTTGTGCTCTATAGTGCAGCTTTGGTGGCAGACCTCTTTGCAGGTGGTCTGATCTCTGATCGTGATCTGTACCACAGGGATTACAGACACACACACACACACACACACACACACAGAGACACACACACACACACACACAGACACACACACACAGACACACACACACACACACCGACACACACACACACGCAGACCTGAGAAGGAGCTTCCTCTCTGTGAGAAGTCAGGTCCCTGAGGCTGTCCCCTAAATCAGCTGTCCAACACCCTCTTCTTGCTGCTTCGCTCTCTGACACACACACACACACACACACATACATACACACATACACACACATGCACACACACACACATGCACACACACTCACACACACACAGTTTTGCTATCTCTTTTTGCTATCTATTCTATTCTCTTCATCTTGTCATCCTGCTTCTGTGAACTCTCTCGTCTGTCTGTATTTATTCCCAGTCTACATCTCTTACTCAGTATCTTGACCAATCTCACTGCATCTCTGATCTCCTCTTTCCCTGACCTCCACTCTCTCTCCTCTCTCCCCCACCTCCACTCTCTCTCCGCTCTCCCCCACCTCCACTCTCTCTCCTCTCTCCCCCACCTCCACTCTCTCTTCTCTCTCCTCTCTCCCCCACCTCCACTCTCTCTCCTCTCTTCCCCACCTCCACTCTCTCTCCTCTCTCCCCCACCTCCACTCTCTCTTCTCTCTCCTCTCTCTCCCACCTCCACTCTCTCTTCTTTCTCCCCCACCTCCACTCTCTCTCCTCTCTCTTCTCCCTCCCCCAACTCCACTCTCTGATCTCCTCTCTCCCCGACCTCCACTCTCTCTCCTTTCTCCCCCACTCTCTCGCTCCCACCTTCACTCTCCTTTCTCCCCCACCTCCACTCTTTCTCTCTCCTCTCTCTCCTTCCCATCTGTGATTGTGAATAGATTTACTTATAGCTATCTCTATTGATTCAGCCTGTAGTGTAGCCTGCTGCATACTCAACTGTGACATTCCTGGGGTTGGGAAACAAGGGTTCAAAATTGGAGAATTGGCCCTAATTTTGATTGCTGTGACAATACGGAGAAAAACAATCCACCTGTTGTTCAATCTCCTTTTCCTGTTTTTCTTCATGACCATTTTATATGGCACCTCCTGGTGAGGCAGGAGGTGAGGGAGGAGTCCAATACACACTGTGTTAGCCAAAGGTGTACAGTGCCATGCTGAGTCTCTGAGTGGGACAGAGACACTGGGAAATGAGCAGCTTCTTTCATCTCAGAGGCTTTACAGAGACTATGGGCATCTCCCTCTGGGTCCCAACGCTTGGTTCCTAATCAGGAGCCATCTTGTACGGCTCTCCTCAAGTGCGTAGCATGGTAATTAAACGGATTGTAACTGTGTGCTGACAGAGTCAGGCGAATTGATCTCACTTTTAACCCCATGCCTGGAAATGAGAGGAGCTGAAGATTTTGACTTGGAAGTTTCTTCAAAGATGTTCCAAAAGTTGGATAACCAGTGGGACTCTCAGCAGGTCCGAAATAATGAACATGAATCTATAGTGTGATGATAACATCCTTTCAACTGTACACTATAAATGGAATGAAAAAATATATCGTACATGCAAGTAGATTTTCTTATTAGAAAAACACACATATCTTCCGACGAGCTAATTTACACAATCGTTCGTGTCCTAAAATGTCAGTAGAAAATGACAAATGTTGACCAATTGTGATATTGAATTTTATTTAGTTAAAGCAAGGAAATATTAATATCTGTAATATCTGTACATATGTCAAGTGAACAGAGCCAGCGTGCTAAATAAATGGTACGAGTCAGTCAAATGACGATAATGTGCGACTAATAAAGAACTTGTTCCAGAACACTGACTTTTTGTCACTAATCACTTGGACAAATCACAATTTACACGAGGTCGCATCTTTCAAATTACCAATGGGGATCTGACATTTGGCCATTAGACGCGCCAGAAATTTGCAGTTTCCAGGGTATATGGGCACTTTGCATTTGGCGTCAACTGGTGCAATTATGTAATGTTAAATTCAAGGATTAAGATATTGATGAGATACTGAAGTAATGTGCAGTACAGGACAACAATTGAAATGCAATTCCCCTCAATTTCATTCAGTAACATGTTGCTTTGTCAGAGCAAAACCCCTGTTTGTGGTTTCAGTTCAGGCACTCTTGCAAGGACAGTGACAAAGCCTTTTCTTAGTAATTTTGCAGAACACATTGGAAGAGATCTTTGCAGGTATTCCCGCATTCCAAATATTTCTAGATGATCAGTATTTTTTTTATTAAAATAAGAGTTTAACGGAATTAAGTTTGGAGTCTGAGATTGCCGCCTTTGTGTTCAATTAGCATTTTCTTGTTATTTATTTTATATATCCTTCTTCTTCCCAGCTACTGTTAGTATGGATTAACATCTAAACTACATGTCAAAGTTTATTTCTGTTTGTTGACAGCGAAAACAATCTGGGTACAATCAATGTTTTCACACAAGTCACTAAAACATGTTTCCGAGAGTGGATACAAGACGACATGGCTACATGTTGTAGTGTTTTGACAGAATCTCCAGAATCAAGTTGACTAATTAAGACACAGAATCCTCTCTGGGGCTTTTCGTTGCTAAATTGATTTATCTAATTAACTTGTCAGCTGCATGTATAAAATGTGCGTGCTTGATAGCAACTGTAATCCCGATAGAAACACAATGGCGCAAACAAATCATTAAACAGGGAAATTATACTCCTGCATAATTAATGTAGAAATAATTAAGGGCATATTTTCCCAAATGGTAAGGATAGATCCAATGATGAGATGATTGCATTATGCTAAGGCCTACCACATTAGTCATACTCGTGCTGTATAGTACATCTGCCATACAAATTGATTACACCATAATCAATGGCTGGGAAATATATGGATAAAACACAGAGGTGGGTAGCTAGATTGCTTTCCTCTTTCCAGGCTACGTTCAAATAATTATCTTCAAAACAGTCATGACTTCAGTCAATACTATGTAGCTTGTCTTGTCCTTGGCCATTCTATTAGACTGACTACCAGAAGCACTACGGCCTCGATGCTGGCGTCGAGTCACGAAAATTCCTCTGTTAAGAATGACTCTGTGTTATTTGGAGCATTTCACAAATGAAAGGTTTTGACAGGACTAGCCTACGTGCGTTTGTTACATCTAGAATCACTGCTGCAGCGAGATAAAGATGAAAAACAATCCCTCCTCTATCAACTATTTAATAATCTCTGAAAAAAATAGCAAACAAAAAACTGTTCTTTTGTCCTGTTTGTTGTCTATACCTTCCATTTCCTGTGCTTTATTATGGAGGCAGTGTTTAAATGCTCCTGCATTATCCCAATTGCCCTGTGACTATCTCACCCAGAATACAATAATGTCCCTGTAGTGAAGTAGTGAACCCCCTGGGTGGTGGCGAGGGATGGAGACAACCTGAGGTAACATAGGAGGACTACAGAATAGTATTCATGACTGGCTGGCAACACAACATCAGTGCAGAATAGACCTGTCATTATACCAGTTCTGTCAGTTTATTTTCAGAAAATGACCTCACACTATTGTGATTCTGGCATATATATTTATATATACATAAGAAAACATTTATTTAAAATGTCAATATTGTCTTTGGTAAATGACTAACTGTAATCATCAGCCACCTTCCATCACAGAATGCCTCTCTCCAGCCGGAGATTACACAAGAGGTGAGAGTGACACCTAGTGGTGAAGAAAATGCGGATGTTTCTCTTTGCATTGTTGCAGGTCATTCCTATTGTAATATTCTCTACAGTGAACTAAAACAAGTTAAGTGCATCAATCAGGTCAAGCCAAGGAACTAAAGAAAACTTTATTCCAAATGTCAAAGCATCCATACTGTTTAGAAAGTGTATTCATACCAACTTGAATTACTATCATTAGCACACGTTTAAACTCAAGAATCACTTTGCCCTCTGTCTACTGACTTGAATAGGAACTTGGCTACACGTTTTACAGAGGCAATACAAAAAGCCATTTAATAGCGTGAGTTCGGCCTTTGTGTTTAGACTGGTCTAATAGAACACTTGGGTCACTGCACCCAGGGCCACAGAGCGAGTCCCCGTAGAGAGCCCTGCCCATGGTGGAATAAGATTCAGCTGGCTAGTGTCCTCAGAGTCAGGACAAAAAACAACACCCTATCTGGAGTATGTCTGAAAACGAATTACAAGCAATACGTTAATTTCACGCTGGCGCTTTATATGAATGACTGGAATGTGTTATTCGAGCGATGGTACGAATGGACAATGTGCTCTATTAATTCATGCGCCAGTAGCATCGCCAAGCTGGAGGTTGCACTTAATGCTTCTTAAAGCAACACGCTAAACCTCATTTATTACTGCTTAGGTATTTTCGTCATACATCTTATGTGGCCTATCTAGAGGCTGCAAATGGCTATATGCCTTTGTCTGTCCGTGCTGTCGTTTAAGTGAAAGAAAACGCTGTTAGGAAGGGAACAATTGAGGCATCTCCCAGCCATCCTGATTGCTCAATCAGCTATAGCCTTGCTCCAGCCGCTCACCTATGAGGCAGCCATTAGCATTAGCCATTAGCTAAAGCCTTGCTCCAGCCTCTCACCTATGAGGCAGCCATTAGCATTAGCCATTAGCTATAGCCTTGCTCCAGCCGCTCACCTATGAGGCAGCCATTAGCATTAGCCATTAGCTATAGCCTTGCTCCAGCCTCTCACCTATGAGGCAGCCATTAGCATTAGCCATTAGCTATAGCCTTGCTCCAGCCGCTCACCTATGAGGCAGCCATTAGCATTAGCCATTAGCTATAGCCTTGCTCCAGCCTCTCACCTATGAGGCAGCCATTAGCATTAGCCATTAGCTAAAGCCTTGCTCCAGCCTCTCACCTATGAGGCAGCCATTAGCATTAGCCATTAGCTATAGCCTTGCTCCAGCCTCTCACCTATGAGGCAGCCATTAGCATTAGCCATTAGCTATAGCCTTGCTCCAGCCGCTCACCTATGAGGCAGCCATTAGCATTAGCCATTAGCTATAGCCTTGCTCCAGCCTCTCACCTATGAGGCAGCCATTAGCCATTAGCTATAGCCTTGCTCCAGCCGCTCACCTATGAGGCAGCCATTAGCATTAGCCATTAGCTATAGCCTTGCTCCAGCCTCTCACCTATGAGGCAGCCATTAGCCATTAGCTATAGCCTTGCTCCAGCCGCTCACCTATGAGGCAGCCATTTTAACCTAAACTAGTTCATTTTACTCGGTGCAGCCGGAGATAATATTTACTACGGCTGTTTAAAGGCAACCCAGACTACCAGTCTTCCACACATCAAAAAAATGTCAATACCACCTCAGTCACATCGTCCTGGCTGGTGCAAGTCGTTACTCATTCATTTGTCCACTTCAATCAATACGGATATGTCCCAAAAATCTGACCGTTGTTATTGTGCTACCATGAAAACTAACTTTGTTTATCATCCATATTGGGGTCGGAATATGGATAGCACATTTTTACTGTGAGCCAGTGTTTCTGTGCAAAATTGAGTGACACGTTTTAATTCGTTATTTGCATAGCACACTATGACCAATAGTAATTCAAAGACCAACACAGTAAGAAATCATTATTCTGTTTAGTAATGAGCGATTAGGCTATTTCATGTATTGTCCAAACACAGTTTTAATGTAACTGGGGAACATTTAATAAAGTGGTTATTTGGTGAGGTTATTTGTATCTATTTAGAATGCATTTTTAGAAAATGATGACGAGCTGTTCTTTGCTATTATTTCTAAATGCAAAAAAAGCTTTTTATGGTTAGAAAGAGCATGGGAAGTCAAGGAACTTTTAAAGATGTAACTAATTGGCTCCTTTGGGAATTTGAACAGAAATCCTTGATGTGACTGGTTTGCTCACATCTTTATAGCAAGGCTACAGTACATGAAAGAAAGACTTGTTTTTATTCTGTAATCCTCTCATAATCTTGACAGTAATTGTAATCCTACTTGATAACAATGTTGTATTTTTTAACACACTTCATGGTTTGATCACTGTGGGGAACTTCACTTTTCTTTTTCATATAAATCCCCATTCCATTCTTAACTGTCCAAAGCAATCTTTGATATTCATCATCACAACATTCTTGACAGATGTTTCAATCTGGACCTTCTAATTATATCTCTAATATCCTCAGAGTTATTCTTATCACCTTTAGAAATTCTTTTTTCAAATCTACTTTTCTTAAACACCTGCCCCATATGATTTTTATTTTCGCAATTCGCAAAGATACTCCTCTGTCAAAACAATTTTTATGAGAAAAACAGGTATTATTATTTAGTGCAAATTTAGCAAGCAAGTTTATTTATATAGCACAATTCATAAATAGACATAATTCAATGTGCTTTACAAAATTATAAAATAAGAAATAGTAAAATACATACATTTTAGATTCATTGCAACCTGTTTACTGGCATCAAATAGATTTAAAACTTTACATCTCTGAATGTAACTGTGTACATCTCACATCTATGTTCTCAAGGTCTTTAGAACCTTTTCAGGTCTTTAGAACTGGGCCAAGATGCCTTTAACTGCCAGGTCTTAAGAACTTTATTCACACTTTTTATTTACTTAAAATGTAGCATTTACAAAACAGCATGACCAAAAAGTGGCACAGCAGTAGTATTTTTAGATTATTTCCTTTAAAAAAGACAATTTTACAAAAATAAAACAGCCAGGTTAGTTATAGGCAACATCTGTAAAATATATGCCAGCATATGACAATGCTCTTGAATCAATCAATCACATGTTGTTACGACTCTCACCCAGCTCATCGATATACACGCACGCACGTACACACACACACACACACACACACACACACACACACACACACACGCACACAGGCTGTCTTTCTGGTTCAATCAAAGCCCTCGATTTTCACACGCTCAGATTACAGAATATGACAAAAGCATGCTGAAAGTTGCCCAAAAATGTCTATTTTGCCCAAAAGCACGGAATACCTTATGTTCAAAATGAAAGCTTAACATTCTGTTGGGAACAGGACAATCAATCCTAGGATTTGAATGGATTGGAGCAACAGCGATAGTGTGATGAATTAAACACAAATGCCCCAATATACAAGGTGATAGGGATACTTAAAATTAGGTGTCACCACACATAGAAGTACAACATTTACCTTTCGAATGCAGCACTTTAAAAAATCTTCAATCTAATGGCACATGAAAAAGGGATGTTCATAATCACTCTATTTATTTGATCATAATGTGTTTACTTGCATTTAATTAAAATGCATTCGTCATTTTGCTTAAACGGAATATACAAAACATCTATAGTAAATTGGTGTGATTTTATTTACTGGGATTCTGTAATGCATTTCTATTTTTGAAATTTTTGGTTTTAATAAGGGTGTTTGCATGAATAGCGATCAATGAATAATTTGCTACACAATAACGAAATACCATAAATGTTATTCAATCTTTAATTTCTTAGATGCTTCGATGGAATAGTGAAATTCTTACATTCTCCTAACCCGGAAAGTCATACAAAATTCAAACTCTTGAAAGCCTCCAATGTGTGGAATTCCAAAAAAAAGCTTTCATTCGCCTAGCAACTAAAATCATAAAAGCCACAACCTCTCACAAACAAACGCAGCATCGGACGGAACCGTCAAAAAAGCAGGCTTAACACCATACAGTGTAGAAACAACAAAATCTAAATACCAGATAGCATAACGGTAAGGGTGTTCGTTATCTAGCAGTGCCGACAGGTAACTGCATGCCCTCCAAGTCTTCATTTTACTGATAGGTGTGGACTAGACTCTGGACAATTTTAATTCAACAAAGGAGCCTTGATTGTAAACACACAGCCAGTTCCAGGTACATGCGAGCTATAATGAAATCATATATAACCTTTAGAATAGACTTCCGGACGTTCCAGAAAAAATATTTGAAAAAGAGAACAGTCTTGGTTCATTACTTTTTGCACACCTCGGCTAATGTCTTGAACTTTGGCCCCAATGTTTTCAGGAAGTCCAGGTCGTCCTGGTTGCCTTGGTTGCCTTGGTCACAGCAACAGCTCACTGAACCGGCTGAAGAGCCCGCCCCCTCGAAGCCATAATGGTGGATGATGTCATCGGTATATCCCCTCTCTTCCACAGTCTCTAGATAAGCCAACTTCTTCACAGACAAGAGAGACCAGAAAGACAAGGTGAGAGAATGAACAGGCATGGTAAATAAGGTGGATGAGAATGCATTTTGTTATTTATCCACGGAGAACAACCAAAGACTTGGCTGAGCGGAGGGAAGATAATATAGTTGGTGATATTACATCCTTGGACAGGATATTACAGACGGATATTACACTGACGATGGACAACAATATTGCCATGCAGACGAAACGTATAAAAGCCGCCACTGAAGCCCAGGCTAAGCCAATAAGCAAGCCAACAGTTCGCACGGGATTCGGCGAGGCTTTTACCAGTTGGAGCGATATTGAACATAATAGGGAAGTCCAAAATATTATCCTGCAGATATAATCCATTTAATTTGTTCTACTCCAACCGAAACACAGCACACTGTTTGAGTCGCTTTCTCAAGATTTCGAAAACCACTTTACCTCTTGTAAAATGTGCTCATTGGTCAACCATGTGCACCAGGCGGGAGACATGTTGAGATTCACGACAGCTTGGTCCAAAGTGTCATGACCACATTGTCTTCGCAGATATTGACTAGAAAAGTCATTCTGCAGGAAACCTCCCGACTGCTGGAGCGCTCCTCCAACCGTACTGTTCCTAACTCCACCCAACCTCACATCGGCCACGGAGCCCATCACTGACCGGTCGAGTCCAGACACCGGAACATATATGAGATTCAAATTCTGTGGAGCAGAGAAACCGAAACAGTCCTACAATAAAAACCAAAAGCTAAAACAGTGAGCACTGCTCTAATAGCCTTCCCGTGAGTTGTGTGTCACACGTACCACAGCATTCCCACATGTACCACAGCATGCACACCTACTACAGCATTCCCACGCGTACCACGGCATTCCCACACGTAGCGCGGCATTCCCACACGTACCACAGCATTCCCACACGTACCACGGCATTCCCACACGTACCACAGCATTCCCACGCGTACCACAGCATTCCCACACGTACCACAGCATTCCCACACAAACCGCAGCATTCCCATGCGTACCACAGCATTCCCACACGCACCACAGCATTCCCACGCGTACCACAGCATTCCCACACGTACCACAGCATTCCCACACAAACCGCAGCATTCCCATGCGTACCACAGCATTCCCACACGCACCACAGCATTCCCACACGTACCACAGCATTCCCGGGGGCCTCGGTGTTCGACTTCAGGAGCACGCCGCCGGAGTCTCCGATATCCTCCACCTTCATTGTCTCATTCGCTGTCGCACAGACAAATGCGAAGATGATGCCTGCAATAAAGAACCGAGATGAAAAATAAGTCAATACAAATGCAAAGTGGCAAAGCAGTGCCACAAGCCAGCCGACAAATAAGGTCGCTAGACGAACATGAACACCAAGCCGTTTGCTATTGAATAAAGCTCAACAAGCCGTCATCGTCTGTTAAAACACTCATATTATACCATCTCACTTTTGGATGACAACACAGTAACACGTTGTCCTGTCTTCTAACTCCTTTGACACAAACCCAACGGGCCTATTTGAATAAGGTGAACGAGCAGAACTACTTACAGGGCAGCAGCAGTGAGGCCAAAGCCAGCAGCATGACCAGAGCAGCCCAAACCCCCAGTGTGGCGGAGTTCTGCCGGGCCGGACACGCTCCGTTTCTACAGCGGCATATCTGAACCGTCACAGTTCGGGTCTTTCCGAAGCCCTGCAGGTCCACGACCATCATGGAGACAGGGTAGATGCCTGGTGGGAACTCTTGCATCTGCACCAGCAACGCAGCAGTGTCTGACAAACGGGAGTTAGGACATTAACCTGTGGGTTTCCTGAACCACTTACGTTAAAAGGACAGGAAAGCCTGGCTTTCACCAGCGCTCATAGTCACTTAAGGTCACGGCCCGGGAGGGAGATGCCAATCTGGGCCCGCTTATTTTGTATCCCTAATCTCCAAATTACATTTGACGGGGACACCGTTAGTTGATATGGTGACAGGAAATTGGCACACAGTCCGTGAACCCTCATCCGTTACCCGCGCGCCAGTTCACCGTGTTGCCGTGGTGATGTGGGATTCTAAAGAGTATTTCTCGGCATTAAAGTTCTATTCACGAATGTCATTATAATATGCATGCGCTGCGCCGTGCTGTTAATAATTAAATAACGACGCCGGGGCCACAATTTCAAATCGAAATCAATATATTGAATGTAATCATCCATTTTTCATTGTATACATTCTTGAATACCGTTAAGTGGTTCCACAGCCCATTTTCCATCGTGCTCCGCTCCCAGACTGAAGCTAAACGGAGCAGCGTAGGGATACTGGTCCTTGTCCGCCGCCAGGACGAGCACGGCACCCATCTCTCCCCTGTCCGTCTCACACAACAGCAGCTGTTTGAAGGGGATTTCAGGAACATGGTCGTTCACGTCCTCCACGAAAATAATCACTGTCCCTGTAGCGCTCTTTAGACCTGTGGTAAACAACGGAGACATGTCGGGGAAATAAAACACAACAACGAGCCGCTTGATTTCTGGGAGAATGACTAAGATTTCCACGGTATTCGTTACCACACATGTGATGAAACAAGGCCTCGAGATAACACAGCCGTTTGGTCGGCAGTATCGTCGTAGTGACATGACTCATGTTTGTTTTAGCGCGTTCACACTCGTTCCCAGGATCATAAAATATTGGCGAGCCCCCCAATATAAACAGACTCGGAGGCTATAACTGGAGTACAGAGGTATAAACTGACGAGTTACGGCTATCCCGGGTGTATTGTGAATAAGCCTACGCGGACATTTCATTAAGAGACACAATGTAACGACGTGCTTACTGGAATCCACAGCTCTAACGGTGACGGCGTACGTGCCGTTCGTTACGAAGCGGGACTCCCTGTCGACCGTGTTGGCGATCTTCAGCTCTCCAGTGCTTTTATCTGCATTGATCCATGAAGCGGGATCGGAGACCTTGTAATAACTGAGAGGGATGGAGCTATTACAGGATAATGGGGCATAACCGGAGCCGTCCGGCCCTCAAGTGCCTGCGACAGCCACAAGCACGGCGTTCTGTCTTTCACAATAGCTTTATCTACCAGTGGAGGCCCACATGATCATACTGGTTATAAAATCAATTTGTTAATATGACTACAATCAATATGAATAAATATTAGATCACGAATAGCCTGGTTTCACATCTGTTTATGCTTTCCTGACAGATTACTTAATATATAACATATGGTAATATGACAACACAGGACCAGGTTGGTCCAAAACAGTACCATTGAAGTAAGGGTTTTCACCTGATTCCGACACTGCTCCTGGTCTCCGGGTCAACAGCCACGTACGTCCCAATCAGCGAGTTGTTAGGTGCGTTCTCCTTGACGGTGAAGAACACGGTGGGTGCCGTGAACTCCGGGCCCTCGTCCTCATCTTCCACTGTAATGTACACAGAGACCGAGTGCCACCGGTCCAACGTCCCGTTCAGCTCAGCCTGGTTTCGGGCCATCACCTCCAGCTTTAGTGTCCTGGCCTTCTCATAGTCTAGAGCCTGCAGACATGGTCGAGGGGTCGGGTGTTATTTTCATCTATTAGTATTGCTCTTTTTTTTTATAGTGTGTACAAGTTTGTCGCAATGTGTACGTTTATCCACAAAGTTGCAGATGCTTACTGAGTGACAGCTCACCTTGGTTTGGTAAATGAGTCCGTCGTTTGTTTTGGGATCGCGAACAATCCTAAAGTCCCCTTTTTCATTTCCCTCAGTGATGACAAAGTCTGAGATCCAGTTGGATGTGTTCACCATGTCCTTATCTCCCACTGGGATTCGGAGGATTAAATTACCTTTTTGGTTCTCTTTCACTGTGACGTCGTACTGCGAGAAGACGATATGTATGCTGTTATTTCACCCAGGTCATCGTAGTACTCATGAAATAATCTAGAACCTCTGTCTCAGACCAAAGTTTCACACCACTATATTATTGTGCCTGTGGAAGAATCATTAGTTTATGTGATGGGGTCTATTATATCCTTTCCTGCTGTCTTGTCTCTCTTGTCTTGTCTCTCTTGCTCTATTACCTTCCTTGTCGCATGTTTAACCTCAGGAGGACATAAACCCATGGACCATGCCTCAGGACAACCAGGTCTGAATGACTCATAGCTGTCTGAAGTCCCCCGGGTTGTTTGGCAAATCTAGCTGCTGCCAGGTGAATACTGCTTCTACTGCCAACAACCCACTTGATTTGGAGATGTTCCCTCCCACTGTGCATCAACTTTGTTTGTTGTTTGCTTTTTGAGGATTCATGTTGTTCATCTGCTTTAAGCACTTTGCAACAACTGGCGAGGTCAAATGGACTTCATACGATTGGATCGATTGAGATGCCACACCCTTTGTCCTCGTCACTTGTTCATTTTGTTACAGTGAGGAATGAACGGCAACATAAACTACTCTCAAAATGTCTTTTTGAGAAAAAAGCGTACCGATGAATTTGAGAAGGTTGGCGGGTTGTCGTTGATATCGCCCAACACGATGGTGGCTGTGGCCGTGTTGGACAGGCCATTTGTAGCGCCATTCATGTCTTTGACCTGTACTGTCACCAAATACGTGTCTTTCACCTGACAAACAAACATTTTAAAGCATACATTTTCTCTCAAACAATAAAAAATGTGGAACTGTGCAAAATATATTATTATACTGTACAAAGATGGGGCTGACCTCCCTGTCCAGGCGGTCGGTATTGCTGGTGATTACTCCTGTCTCTGGGTCGATGAAAAACAGATGGTTCCCAGACAGGAAGGAGTACCTGATCTTACTGTGGTCTGTGCCAGGCTGGTCTAAATCAGTTGCTATCACTCTACCCACAACGGTCCCTGAAATGAAACACACCACGACCCGCAGGTTATCAGTTCACATCAACAGGACCACGCCACATAGTTCCGGGTGACAAACTGTCAGGTTGTTCTTTGGTTCTCCAGTTACATGTTTCTCACCAGCTTTGCATTGCTCCAACACAGTGAACCACAGTGGTCCCGTGAATTTTGGCAGGTTGTCGTTCACATCGACCACGTTCACCGTGAAGGTCAGCGGCTCGTCTGCTTCCTCGTCCGTTTCAGTGTCAAACACTCTGAATAGAAACTGGAGAAAGACAGAGGCGAACAGAGCGGGGACACATTTAAAGACTTTGTTCTGTTCTGCAGGCACAGATCATAGGTTTTAACATTAGATGGAAATCTAGACATCATTGTAAACGTCATTGTCGTCGTCTGCTCACTACAAACTGCTGGCTGTTTTCACGGTTCACAGCTCTGTTCACTATCAGCATGCCAGTGTCCTTGTTAACACTGAACACACCCTCTGTCACGCCAGGTCCACTTATGGTGTAGTACACAGGACGACTGGTAGAAGAATCAGATCCAACCTGGACCAGGAAACAGTTCATAGCTTTCTTAGGTCAAGGTTCAACCAGCAGCGGGAGAACAATATTAGAAATGGAATGCTGACTTAAAACGAAGGCTGAATGGTAAAAAACGAATGCATGCCATAGTTATTACAGGTAATAGTGCTAAAGCAATACACTTATCAACTAATTGTTCCCAAGTGTAAGTATGTCAAATTTTCACAATATCACTATTATAATAAAAAAAGACTTTTTGGGCAACTTCTTATTCGTTTTTACCTTATTTTGGATCGCTTGTCATGTTTTGTCTTTTTTTATTTGTTTTACAGGTGGGTTAAAACTAAATCACATCAACAATGGCCATATCTTAGGTTTGTTATTCACAAAAACTCAATATATTTTTTTTAGATGACATTACCAGCTCAAGGTTCTTCGGGAAAGGCGGAACATCATTTTCAATAATGTTAAAGGGAAGAGGACTCCAGCGTCTTTTGGAGCGCTTTAATAGGCCATCTTTTATTACCTGCAAATATATATTCAAATGTCAACGATATTGTTGAGTGTGGCAGGCTGTCTCCCAAACCTGCAACCCAAGGCCCCCCAGCCTTGAGCGCCCCCCCACTGTTTCAAATAGGGACATCCCGTTTAGATACACACTGTTATACACCCCTGTTTTCCCAACTGGTCCCCCAGTGCTGCCACCTCACCATGGGGTGTCCCATTTGCATAAACAACCCCACCTAACTGTCAGACACAGCCCTCCGAATAGAGAAATACATGCACATGAACACCTAACAGAACCTAAACGGATGCACTGTACCAAATTACAGGGTCGCTATAGTATGTTCTAGATCATTTCACAAAAAACACAATACGTTGTGGAAACAGCAGAATATGCCTTACTTTTCTAGGGTTTTGGCCAAGGTAAATCTCCATTACTCTCTTCTGACCACGGGGGTCTTGAAAGATCACGGTGAATGTCCGGCCATTGGCTGGTACCATGGTGATGACTGCTGTCACTACAGTCCCATCTGGTTGTAATGTGAAGTTAGGGTCACTTGTGGTAAATTGGAATTTATTGGTGTCACAGTGGTCAACTGAAAGAGACAGAGACAGAGAGATGTTAACTATAACATGAGCAAACACCAACACTGATTATCATCCTTCCAATGAGAGCTAATTTAAATTTGGTTACGGATTATTAGGGACGTTGTCACGATTGGTGTGGTGGCGTTGCTACACTTACATTTCGGTGATGCACTTCCTTGTTTCACTTCCGTGTTTACGTTTGTCTCACGGCTGTTTGCACCTTTAATCAATGGGATATAAGAGGGTCGCGAGCAGTGCACTCATTGCTTCGCATTGTTCTATGTCACATTGTTTGTAGAGGTGAGTGTTTTTGTAACACGTTTGAATTGTTGTTTGAAGGTGCTTGTTTTAAGTCGCTATATGCGCATTTTCCTTTCATTCGACCAGTACGTGTTTTTGTCGCCGTTTACGGTTTGTTTTATGTTTTGTCATTAATAAACCTGACCCAAACGGATTACCTTGGCTCCTGCACATGGCTTCATCCACACTACACCCGACGAGTCGTGACAGACGTTAGTTGTTAATAAACATTTTATGAGTTTATTGATTGCCTAATTTTCTGTCAAGTAGCCTACATATACAATGTGACGTTACAATTGGAGTACTTTTTGCAATAGCATGTCCCACTGGTAATGTCTCAGGTACTGTTGCTTGTATATAGCCAGGGATTAAGCAGGAGTCCACGCGTGAGATGATCTGGAGCTGATATGTGACAGAAAACATTTGCAGACAATTAAAACACTTGTAATTTTACATGTGTACAAAAACATGATAAATATACATGCCAAGTAAACATGTTGTCAGTCCTTTAACCATATGGAGACATAATTATGCATAGTTATGCATAGTTACATATTAGAAAAACATTAAGACAAGTATAACAAGCAGGACTCATACACTTATGTTTTAGCCTACTGGCACAAATCACCAAATTAGTATTAGTTCCACGTTTGACAACTGAACTTGTGATCATTTTGCAGCTGTAGAAAACTATAATATATAGGACATCATTTGTGGACTACTTACCAAAAATATCCATACGTGCACAGGTGAACTGGGACCGATGAGTGACATGTTTGGTGTCTCCATTCTAAACGTTGTCGTTGGTTACACCCGACTAGACAAGTAACAATATATGATCTCTGGCAAGTGTGGACTTCAGAGGGCAAATCAGGGCCGGTTCGAGGCTTTTGCGACATACGCGGTCGCTTGGGGCACCGGACCGTAAGGGGGCCTCCGACCACTGGCGTTGCCCTAATAAGCGAGCGACATATCAGATTTGGCTCAGGGCCTCTAACTGGGTGGACCCGGCACTGGAGGGACATATTCTTCAGGTCAATCAATAACAAAGGTTTGTTTTGATCGCCCACGGGTAACTGTACACGCCTGTATTTATATGTCTCTGACACATTTTTTTTCCTGGGTATTAGGCTGGGGTCAAATTGAGTTGGTTAAAAAGAGATTCACACTCTTATTCCTATAATCAGCTGTGAAATTGTTAGAGGAACCAGGCGCTGTTTTGCGTTGAGTTTGCAGTCGTGTGCGCCAATCTTTGGTCACTGGCAGCATTAAAGTTTGTATATTCAAACTAGGCACTGCTCTGAAATACGAGCTTTATATTATATTTATAATTATTAGGAATTAACAAACGCATCAGATCTCACTAACGAGTGAGTGCGACTTTACTGGTAACAGAGGAAGCGCAATAATGAACTGAGAACCAATAACAGCCGCACGGTATCGTGTTAGACCAGTACAATATCATAAAACACAGACTTTAACAAGAGAACATGGTGCCTCCTAAACATCACCTTATACACACCACTGTGGATGTTTTCACACTGGCCATTCAGATCCCACAGGCATATCAGAGATGTAACCTGAGGTCATCAGTGTTTTTAACATACACCTGTGCCCAGGAAATTCTAACAGGGTAAATGAAGCTTGATCAAGTCATGTTCAAGTACCAGGATGCACTGTGGGTAGTGATGGTACCAGGATGCACTGTGGGTAGTGATGGTGCCAGGATGCACTGTGGGAAGTGATTGTACCAGGATGCACTGTGGGAAGTGATGGTACCAGGATGCATTGTGGGTAGTGATGGTGCCAGGATGCACTGTGGGAAGTGATGGTACCAGGATGCACTGTGGGAAGTGATGGTACCAGGATGCATTGTGGGAAGCGATGGTACCTTTATGCACTGCTCATTGTACACATTGTTTGGGAATGGTTTGAGGAACACGATGATATGAAACATGATATATTGTGCAGTATATATGTAATATTTGCTCATGTCAATTCTTGGATTATATTATTGTAAATTGTTTGTAATGCATAATTTATAATAAGTACATAACGAGAATATGAAGATGTGATTGATGCTTTATTCACATATGAAGTTTTCCACAGCTTGTTGGATGCATGTGAAAATTATGTTACAATGTAACATAATTAACTTTTACCAACAGGGGGAAACCTTGTATCACTTGTCGTTGTCTGAAAGAACTATATCCAGAAAACAACTTCTCACAGCTCTCCCACCGCATGACACATTTCATATGTACATGAGAAATACCTTTCAAAAGAAAAAGAGTTTTTATATAATGTTGTCAGGGAGAAAAGTCGTAGAATGTATGTAATCCATTTTTATTTAGATTTTGGTTTTAAAGCGTCTTGTATGTACTGTTTACATAATGTTTACTGGAGCTAGGCTCAGTCAAAAAAGCCATGACCTGTAAAATCTACAACTGGTGTGCGTATTTCACTAAAATAAGTCAGCATACCAATTCTAAAAAGATAATTGCATTACACTTTTCTTTTTCACCTTATAGGACCCACCCAAGTTCATTCCAGGTCTTTGTCGCTTGCATTTTTCAGTTAAGCACCATCTAGCCCCTCAAGCTGCATGTCACATCTGTCAGCTTGTGAGTAAAGGGAGGCTCTTCTCTAACCCCACAGGAATGTTTTTTGGATGAGGGCTGAAGTGGGAGAGGCTTCTACTGTGTTCAGGCAGTTGCTGTTTATTGCTATCACAATCAACTGCTGATTAGGCAACAGAATTCTGACTCATGGGAGGGTTTAGAGATCTGCCTGTAGTAAAAGAAAGAGCTATTATTCATTCTTGTCAGAATAACTCTTAGTAATACCACCTTTTAATGCAGCAATAACAGGTTTTGGTTTCCCACATTACAGTGTCACATGCCTTAAACCATTGTTTTGGGGAGATTTCCGTTTTTTTCCCAGACGTAACTGTGCGTTCAGAATCCACAGATTTCCTCTGAAAATCAGAAGTTTACGAAAGAATGTTTCCCCCTGGGTTTGGTGAACCCACCCATGCGTTCAGCGCTAAAGTAACACCCCAATGCAAACCAGACACACGAATACTTTTGGTTTAGCAAAAGTTGCTCCTCCTGCAAAGTTCACTGACAACTCCCATCTCGTCCAAAAGTGATCCACATATAAACGGGCTCTGTAGGGGTGTGTGTAAAATAAATCTGTTTGAATAATTGATCGGTCTTGAGCAAACATACGTGTGTTAAGACATGCATGAGAAAAGAACAATACAGTGAGCATTTGGGTTTCTGTGTTGTCGTGCCAGCTCCATTCCGTGCCATCTTTTCTCACAGCAGTCATTAATTCGCTGATATGACTTCAGTCTTTATGGTTTCGATACATGGGTGTGTCTTGGCATACGGTTGTCCGCAGGAGTTCACATGCATTTCATCTGTCTCGTAAAACCATATCTGCTGGGTTGCGTCTTCATACAAATGCTTTGATATATGGATAGAAGGCAATCTGTAACAGAGCTTGTTTCTCTTTGACGAGCTAAGATCATTGTTCAATGAACTTCTTTTAACCTGTTTGTTATTATGGAGATACTATATATCAAAGTGCAACAGATTCAACTCATATCCCATGACTCATGTGTATATCAATGCCTTTTGTTCAATTATATCTGACAGTTGTTTCTCCTCACTGCATTCTTAATTAAAAAAAACTAGTCTGGGCCTCATTAAATACCCGTAGACCACTTTACTACTCTCGGTTTGTTTATAAAGCCCTTCTCCATAGGCTTACAGCAGACTTGACATCCCTGGTAAATTTTAGAGTCTCCGATTTTAACACCAGTTCACAGGGTTTGTTAACATTACATTACTTTTTTGGTAAACACTGTGCTTAGTGGATCCACTTTTTCATGTTTAGCGCCTGATGTTTAGAATGGCATCAAGTTGGTACTTTGTTCGGATGCTTAAGTGCCTTTGAGTGGTTATGGTGTACTGGCTAAGTGGTTATGGTGTACTGGCTAAGTGTTTATGGTGTACTGGCTAAGTGGTTCTGGTGTACTGGCTAAGTGGTTACTGACTAAGTGGTTCTGGTGTACTGGCTAAGTGGTTATTGTGTACTGGCTAAGTGGTTCTAGTGTACTGGCTAAGTGGTTATGGTGTACTGGCTAAGTGGTTACTGGCTAAGTGGTTCTAGTGTACTGACTAAGTGGTTATGGTGTACTGACTAAGTGGTTATGGTGTAGCTACTGGCTAAGTGGTTACTGGCTAAGTGGTTCTGGTGTACTGCCTAAGGGTTTTCATATTGATGATTGATGATTGTGTGTCCCCTGGTTGAATAAAAACCCACAACAACAATAAAACCATTATACACCACCGTGAGACAGTGTACACACCTACCTAGGTTGAACCCAACTGTCCCAAACCACATATTCCAGAGCAACCTGTGTGTAATGCCTGACTACGTTATCCGTGGAGGAGTCAAAATGTAACCCAGCACTCGAGTGATGTCAACATGCCTGAGACAATGTTCCTGTGAAAGGGAGAGTCTGTGGAGGGAGTTGCCACTGGTTCTGTAGTAGAACAGACAGTGACATGTGATGTTTTGGCTCTGTGAATCCCCTTGGCTCTGTGAATTCACACCTCTGACAATGCCCCGCCCTTCACACTGCCTCCCTCCCTCATTCAACCCCTCCCCCCTGATCTGAGGCCTGTGTGCGGCTCATCTCGGTCTTAGCTACAGAGACAGAGATGGCAGAGGAGAGTTTCATCAGCAATCTCAACATCCTGGGACACCAGATGGACACCAAAGTCATGTACACCCCTGAGTGCTGTGCCTACTTGTATATTCTTTAGGTCTTGGCATGGTTTGATTTGCACTCAATTTAGGCACATTCAATATTTGTGTCCATGATAGTCTTTTTGGAGAGATTTTTTTCTCTGTAAATAATTACTATAGTATTTCATTTATCATACAACATTAATCCCCAACACTGACTCATGAATAAGGAACTACTTCGGCCCACTGAGAAATCTAAGTTCAGGAATGAACACATTAATAACTGATACCTCACCAGTAGTTAGTCGTTTTTTTATTCCCTTAAGTAAAATGATAAATTATTCAACATTACCAATGGCAAGCTGATGCCCCGTGGGAACTATGCATTATTTCTGACTGACACTTCACCATTAGTTCATTATTTTTGTGTCCATCTAATTTAAGTGATGTGTTATGCGATTTTACCAATTACTATAATGAGCAATTGGTAGCTTAAAAATCCTTAACTTCACCACTAGTAAATATAAATAACTAGGAACAGGTAACAGTTCCAAGAAGCACACAATGGTTCCATGAAGAGTCAAAAACTGTTCTCGTTGAAACAAAGAAGTGTTCTACTGGTATTGCCAAAACACACTTTTTGTATGTTTATTTCAGAGTGCAGTTCACGTTCACATAAACACACACATTCTTGCCCTGAGATCCCCATGTGAACACTAACTCGGCCTTACGCTTCGCTGACAGAATAGATCGCATGTTTTACGTAAGTTTGCCGGTTTCTGCTGATTACTGATCATCTATTAGCAGAGAAGAAAGACAATGAAACCGGTTCTGAACATAACAGGATGAGGCAGTCCAGGGGGTTTACTGTGATTAGAAGAGAGATATCACAGAACACACCGAAACCTGAATGGACACTTTGTTTACATTTACTTTTCTAACCCTTGGCTCCTGAGTTAACCTTTGACCCCTGGTTTTTACTCTAATCTTCTGAAACAACACCAGCGCTGTAGAGCTCCGGCCACCTCAGCGCATAACGTTCAGCATGCCTGTTAAGGAAATCTGTGATGGGCAGCTGGAGACGCTACAAATGGAGCATTGAAATGGAAAAATGAATGAGAATGTATGTAGACCTCGGACACTTATGCCTCACCCTTATGCCTCACAATTATGCCTCACACTTATGCCTCACACTTATGCCTCACACTTATGCCTCACACGTATGCCTCACCCTTCCAGCCTCACACTTATGCCTCACCCTTATGCCTCACCCTTATGCCTCACACTTATGCCTCACACTTATGCCTCACACTTATGCCTCACCCTTATGCCTCACCCTTATGCCTCACCCTTATGCCTCACACTTATGCCTCACCCTTATGCCTCACACTTCCAGCCTCACCCTTATGCCTCACCCTTCCAGCCTCACACTTATGCCTCACACTTATGCCTCACACTTCCAGCCTCACACGTATGCCTCACCCTTCCAGCCTCACACTTATGCCTCACACTTATGCCTCACACTTATGCCTCACACTTCCAGCCTCACACGTATGCCTCACACTTCCAGCCTCCGCTTGATTTCTAATATGTTTAATTGACTAATTTGATGTTGCGGTGTACGATGCCAGACATCCATTGTCATAATAAATCACTGTCTCATTAGCCATGATGAAGGCAGAGAATCTGCTCTACCGAATACCATAAAGCAGGTAGGAGTTTGTTGTAACTTGGCTACTATGCAGATGTACAATGAAAGACTCCTTCCTACCTGTCTTTCTCTCTCACACACAGACATGTGCACACACAGGCTATATTCACATAGGTGAATCTACCTTACAAGGTTAGAGAGTGTTTGCATCTAAACATTAGAAGGGTATTTTTTTCCTTGAAGAGAGTTGTCCTTGCTCTAAGTAACATAGGTTAGGGACTCTCACAATCGCATCCATGAGAGAAGTTTTACACCAGAGTGAGGAAGCACTGGACACTCAATGGCGCTATAACATGTTATAAAGAGGCCAGCACAGTCACTGGATCTAAACCCTATTGAACTGTTATGGGAGCAGCTTGATGGTAGTAAGAAGTGCCCATGAAGCCATTCCAACTTGTGGAAGCATGGGGGAGATGTCTTCAGGAAGCATGGGGGAGATGTCTTCAGGAAGCATGGGGGATATGTATTCAGGAAGCATGGGGGAGATGTCTTCAGGATGCACGGGGAGATGTCTTCAGGGAGCATGGGGGAGATGTCTTCAGGAAGCATGGGGGAGATGTCTTCAGGAAGCATGGGGGAGATGTCTTCAGGATGCATGGGGGAGAGGTCTTCAGGAAGCATGGGGGAGATGTCTTCAGGAAGCATGGGGGAGAGGTCTTCAGGAAGCATGGGGGAGATGTCTTAAGGAAGCATGGGGGAGATGTCTCCAGGAAGCATGGGGAGATGTCTTCAGGAAGCATGGGGAGATGTCTTCAGGAAGCATGGGGGAGATGCCTCCAGGAAGCATGGGGAGATGTCTTCAGGAAGCATGGGGAGATGTCTTCAGGAAGCATGGGGGAGATGTCTTCAGGAAGCATGGGGGAGTTGTCTTTTGATTTTCTCAACAAACTGACAGCTGAAATGGCAATGGCCTCCAAGACTGGAATTGCTGTTAATAGATGGTTTTCTGACAAAAGCATATCCAATTATTATTTACATTTATAATCATAATTTCCAACCATTTAATTGACTATTTATTCTATGAATTCTGTTTATGTCCTACTCAAACTCACTTTGTGTAGGATTTCATAGAAAAAAATTCTGAGTGAACTGAAACTTTTGAACGGTGATGTAAACTCAGAAGATAAAAATAAACCATTTAACAATATCACATTATAAATAATACATTTTCCGCATGACCCCGAGGTCCTAAAATGCCCAAGGTAGAACTGGTGTGGTCGCTCTTCAACCCTGTGAGGTGTTCATCCATGCGCCGCCTATATTGCCTGCGGTATCAATCACCTGTGAACACATACTCTACATTCACCTGTGAAGTGGCCCATTGAGGTCCAAACCAACAGAGGAAAGTAACCCACCGCTGAGTTCAATCATCAGGACATCAAACAATTGATTTTAATGGCGTGTGTATCTACAGCCAGTTTGGTTTTATTGTTGCCATACATACTAACGGTGAGTAAATAACAATTGTTACACATTAAGAGTTAATATATTAAATATATTAATATAATATATAATATGTCTATGGATGTGGCTCGTCGCAGATAGATGTGAGCTTTATTTTTATGTTACAATTACACGTATGTTTTGTTTGTTTGTTGTAATTATTTATAATAATTCTGGTGATGTATGGTTTAACATAAAAGCATTAATGTAAAGTACCAAATTCAAAAGATGACACCACAGCCAGGTTTATTGGAATAATATAATTTCCTCCCAGATTTAAACACTATATGTGGTATTCAGAGCTGCTGCACTTATGATGTCCAATTGCCTAATAGGTATCTGATTGAAGAGTTGCAATGAGAAAACATTGTGGAACTGGCTTTGAGGACGAATTTTAGGGATGTCGATAATAGTAAATAGTAATAAACAAGTGCACCTATAGGCTCTTACTCTTCATCCTCGCCACTCTCTGCAAGGGCAGCACAAATTTGGCACCACAAAATGTGCAGCCAGTCTGCGACAGAATATCCAACTAGTTAACCATCTAAGTGTTATATAACTTTTTTTCTAACATCGGTAGACATGTGGGATAATCTTTCAGCAGTTGTCAGTGTTCTAAGATCATTTGTGCATTATTTTTATGTTTGTCAGATCGCAGATACTTTGGTCAGTTGTGTATACTAGTGGTATTTAACCAAAATCGCTGGGGGGACATGGAGTCACTCCTGGTCTTTGGGATGATCTCTCAAATGAGTTTTTTAAAACAATTATGACATAAATAATCAAATATGAACGTGCATCATTTATGTTTGGTTTGTTTTAAACGAAATAGTGTAAAATGTGAACATTTACTATGTGAACATTAAGGTGTGCCAATTAGCAATAACTATGCATTGTCTCTTAACAGTTATATAGTGTAATTTGAAATATACATGTAAAAAATTAGTATTTATATTTACAAGTGTTAAATAATTAAGCTGATCCTCCTATTCAGAGTGACTTACAGTATAGTGAGCAAAAACATTATAATACTAGACCCAGTGGAATTAAATGTCTCTATATATTCTTCATGTCCTGTAGTTTGTGCGTATGGCAGAAGGCAATGGGTTGACGCAGAGAAGACAGAAGAGAGAGTGGATTATTCCTCCTAAAAAATTGGAGGAGAATAAAGATTACACAAACCTTGAGTACATCGCAAAGGTATGATCTCATCTAAACGTCCAATCAATTTTTGTCCAATCCATGCATATCTTTCAATTTTTTCTGACAACCATAAGACAGTATGACATATTTCTAACCTGTACAATGACAAATAATAATGTAGGCCCTAATGGAAATCTCAGCAAAAATGTGTCTAAGTCTATTAATGCAAAAATGTGTCTTTTATTCTTTAGATTAGGTTAGGCTACTAACAAATCTTGCAAATTCTAAAAATGATAGTGATTTTCTATAGTGGCTCATTTGCATGTGTTATTATAGATTCGTTCTGATAAGGAGTATGACGCAACGAAAAACTTGATTTACTACTTGACTGGGAACGGTGCGGACAAAGACCCTGTGGACCTGTTTACTGTCAACCCTAAAAACGGCCATGTCAAGATCACCGGCATTCTGGACCGGGAGAACACGGCCGTCTATTATGTAAGCGGCTCTTTCAAACTCAGAATACGAAGCGATACTTGTTCTCACGATAAAACAAATGACTGAACGTGTTATGTCTCTCTTTTAGTTACAAGGAGTTGCCATGTTCAGCGATGGAACCCTGGCAGAAAATCACATTGACTTGCGCGTTATTGTTGTGGACCAGAATGACTGTCCGCCGGTGTTTGCATTCAGCCAAACAGGATTTGTTTATGAGTCTTCTCCTTCAGGCATGGCACATTTTCTATTGTCTATTTTTCTATCAGACTTGATGTGGAGTGACAGCCGGAGTAAAAGATAGAGATGTAGATTTGTAGTGCCAGTATTGGTCCAGTCCAGTTGATCCACACCTCTAGCAGTGAGTAGAATAATAATACTAATGATACTGTAGTTTTAGCAGTAGGAAGAGAAACAGTGGTACCTGGAGTAGTTAGTATACATCAATGCAGTTTATTTTTTAGAGCCCCTTTTTTGTCCGCTGTTGTTAAAAAGTTATTTTACAGATTCCCAACTTGAAACACAATGGCTAGGAAAACTCTCGAGCTGGGCCCTAGGGGGTGACCAGTCTTGTTTTAGTTGTTCCACGTGTCGGTTCTTAAGAGCACATGTTGTTTAAGGGCCAAATTATTCCTCAATATACTCTACCATTCAAAAGTGTTGGTCACATAGAAAAATGTCATTGCTTTTCAATTAAAACGATTCGATCTATTAAGATAACTTCAAAATGATCAGAAATTGTAGACATTAATGTTAATGTTGTAAATGCCTTCTAGTCAGAATTGCATGAAGCCATATTTTAGACTCACCAATAAAAATAGGTTAAGATAGGGCAAAAGAACACTGAGGAATTACCCAGAAGGCCAACCAAATAAATCGGAGAGGCAACCAGGTTTTGGGCAGAAACTTCCAGGTGTTTATTTGATTCTGTGGTTCTAATATACTATCTCGCGAACTCAAATATTATTCCTAACGCTAGAAAATGACTACTACAGGGATGGGCAGCACAGTCACGCTGTAATCGGAGACCGTTAGCTAGTTGTCAAGCTTCACGGGTTGTAGTACAGATAAAAGCCACTTGCAGAGCCAGGGATTTACGATGGTGGTGTGTTTATTAAAACAAAACAAGCTACGACACGAATGGCTAAAGTAACTAAACACTGAATGAAAATGAAACTCTGCATACAAGCGAATTCAAAACAGTGATAAAATTTCTCGAAAAACACTCCCCTAAACTGACGTGTGACATGGAAACAAACAATATCCCACCAAGTGCCATATTTCCCAGTGAACTAAATACCCCAACTGATAAGCTAATTCACCCCAGCTGTGGGTTAGCAAAACAACTTACTGCAGAACAGGATGTGCACCCTACTAACAGCCCCGTTTGGAACAAAAGTCACCATACCACTAGTATATAAATAGTAGTGAAGGTATTGTGGTAGTTATTTACAGTATTGTGGCACTGCCCATTTAAATCTTCCCCATTGTCAATTCCAGGAATCTTTGTCATCAAGGTAAATGCCACAGATGACGATGAACCCAATACTTCATTCTCTCAGATTACGTACAGCATAGAGGGGATTAGTAATTCAGATGGAATGTTCTCAATCAACGACCAGACTGGAGAGATCCTGGTACAAAAGTCGACTCTGGACAGAGAGGTAAGAGAGGTGTAAAGTGGGTGACATTGAACTGTCTTGGCTGGGCGTGAATATTTTCAGACTAATATAGTTTAGTATCTACTATATGTACTAACTTTAAACTCTACTGTATTTCCCGGTTCTCTAGACTAAAGACACATACACCCTGACTATAATAGGAACAGATGACAATGGAAAGAGGGGTTCCAACAGAGGAACAGCACAAGTTGTTATTAAAGTCCTGGATATCAATGACAACGTACCCACCCTGGAGAAAGAATATGTAAGAATACTACGTCTCTATTTTCTTCTGTTGTATATTTTATTATGTTATTTATTTTTAATTCTATAATAGTAAGCAAAAATGTTACGTTCAATATGTTCCTGTGGTGCAATGCTGTTTATGATGTGTTTCTGTAGTATGAGGGAAGTGCAGAGGAGAACACGGTTAACATGGAGGTGTTACGGATTAAAACCATTGATCTAGACCAGCAGTTCACTGACAACTGGCTGGCTGTGTTCACCATTGTGTCAGGCAATGAGGCTGGCTACTTCAATATCACCACCGACACTAAGACCAACGAAGGGGTTGTAATGATACAACGGGTATGTGTTCTGATTGGACATCAAACTGCATGGAAATATATTTATCTGAAACTGTTTTTACCTATTGAGTTCCAAACTTAATCAATCAAATCAATCACATTTATTTTATGAAGCCCTTTTTACATCAAAGTTTTAACAAAGTACTTTTACAAACACCCAGCCTGAACTTGATAGAGTACACAGCAACAAGTTGATACAAGTTGATACACAGCGGCACAGCCACCCTGATGGGTCGTATTTAGGAAGAAACCTAGAGAAGAACCAGGCTCTGATGGGTGGTCAATCCCTTTCTGCATTTCTAAAATAGAATAGTCCAGGTCAAAGGTGACTATTTGAGGGTTTGGCAGATTGAAAGCCGAAACTGTCAGGTAGCATCATCTGCTCAGCCTGCAACACAACCAGGGGGCCCCAGGAGGGTTCTGCCACATGTTCCCAGGGCCGATCAGTCCCACAGGGTGGTTACTCAAATTTAGGGATCAAAAGAGAACAACAGCAAGCCAGTGACTCCACCCTCCGAGTAGGAATTGGGAGAGAGGACATCCCAGGGGAGATGAGAACCTGCCCGACAAAGACAGCAAGGCGGAAATGAATTCCAAGCCTTCCGTTCACCTTTGTACCCTGGGCATCAAAAGCATGGATAAAATTTTCTGCATCATTATTTGATAAATATTTTAAGATTTTTGCAAAATTCCAAAGATAGATAAAAGCTGTTCTTGAAAACAATTTTATATATTCGACAAACGAGAACATAGGGTTTTACGTGAGATCTGTCCACAAGTCTTTTTGTTTCTTAGGTCATAAAACTAGCATTTCATATTTTTCTGAATTTTAGAGCAGAAGGTTTTCGGTCATCCACTTTTGTATGTCTGAAACACATGCTTCCATAGTAGCTAACCTAGGCACTTCTCCATGTTTCATTGAAATATACAGCTGCGTGTCATCAGTATAACAGTGAAAATTGACATTATGGTTTCGAATGACATCACCCAATGGCAGCATATATAGTGTGAACAAAAGTGGTCATAAAACCAAGCCTTGAGGAACACATTGATTTGTCCGAGGATAGGCCATCAACACAAACAAACTTAATTATTAATTAATTGACAACACTGTCAGTATCATTTCAGTCATTCTACCGTTTCATGTTTTTATTAATATAAAGTCACTGGACTATGAGGAGCTGAAAGCGGTCCACCTTGTCATAAGTGTTGCCAACAAAGCAGAGTACAACTTTGGGTCGTCAAAAAGCGGGATCCCCAATATCCCAGAGATTGGTCAGCTGTTCCACCTCAAGATCAATGTAATCAATCAGAAGGAGGGCCCCATATTCCAGCCAAGGGTTAAAGTGGTGACCGTCTCTGAGGACTCAACCACGGTCATTATTAACAAGGTCATCACCACCTACACAGCCATCGACAGTGACACAAAAATTATTGCTACTAATGTTAGGTGAGTTTCCAGAGGATTTCCAATGTTTTATTTGAATGAGGATCATGCAATTTTATGATCTCTTTACTAATACATAATTTACTTCATCCTAATTTTGTGCGGTTGTCGTAATAATATTCCCAGGTATGCCAAGATAAAGGATGTAGACAACTGGGTGAGCATCAACAAAAATACTGGTGAAATCAGCCTTAACAAATTGCCTGATCGGGAGTCCAAACACCTGGTCAATGGAACATACTACACCGAGATTATAGCTATCACTAATAACGGCAAGTGTGATGATGCCAGTGTTGTCTTGTTCTGTTCTGTGCTGTTCTCTCCTGCTCTTTGTTTTCCCCTGAGTCATACTTCGTCATATCCTCAGTCAATTACGCAATTATGACCACCTGTGTTTTCCCATGTTATACCTTGTTAACTCATATCTATAGTTTGGTCCTTTTGTTTCAGTCTTATAAACAGTGATATTTAGATTCTGTCGCTCCGGTGAGAGATAGCCTATATGTAACAACGGTGATATTTAGATTATGTCTAGATTATGTTGTTCTTTTGAGAGCTAGCCTACATGTAACAACAGTGATATTAAGATTACCGATATGTCTAGATTATGTAGTTCTTTTGAGAGCTAGCCTACATGTAACAACAGTGATATTCAGATTATGTCCTTCTTTTAAAAGCTAGCCTACGTGTAACAACAGGGATATTTCGATTTTGTTGTCACTTTAAGAGCTAGCCTACGTGTACCAACAGGAATATTTAGATTTTGTTGTCACTTTAAGAGCTAGCCTACGTGTATCAACAAGGATATTTAGATTTTGTTGTCACTTTAAGAGCTGGCCTACGTGTATCAACAAGGATATTTAGATTTCGATTCAGGTATAAATTAAAAATTATATTTGGTTTGCAACCATCTGCCACTATTTGTGTTTGAAGATGCAATGATGTGAGACTTGGAGATGAGTCAGATTCACTCCAGGTCCGTTGCTTGTTTAGTAGCTAGAATACAATAAAGTCGGTATGTAATTCTATAATATTCGGTTGTCGTCCAGATGTGATCGCTAAAACGGCCACAGGGACAATTGCCATCCAGGTGGAGGACTTCAACGACCACTGTCCCACGCTAACAGCTACAACTACAACCATGTGTTTTGGGGAAAACGCTGTGTATGCTACAGCTGTGGATGGAGACAGCTTCCCAAACGGCGCCCCCTTCCTGTTTAAAGTGATTCAGGACGACACAAGCCAGAAATGGACAGTGGAGAACATCAATGGTAAATTTTAACAACAAACAGTTTTGGCGTTATATATTGTTGTGCCTGATACTAAGTGTCTTCCTAACCTGAACATTGATAGATTCTTACATTGCTTTTTTGTCTCTCTGTCTCGTGTTTCTTTTAGCCACCACCGTCCTGCTACGAGATCATGCTCATCTTTGGTCGGGTTTCTACAAGGTGGTCCTGCAGATAACGGACCAGCAGGGGAAGGCCTGTGCTACAGTCCAGACTCTGAATGTAGCTGTGTGTACCTGCCATGCAACGAATAAGATGTGCCTCCCCAGACAGACCAGCACCTATGTCACCTTAGGAGCTTCTGCCATCCTGCTCCTCCTCTTGGGCCTCCTGTTGTTGTTGTGTGAGTAGACCTTTAGCTATTATTTCCTGCTCTTCTTGGGCCTCCTCAAGCTGCTGTGTTATGGTCTATTAGCTGACTCAAACTGCCAACATGATGATTTATTATTGCTGATTAACTAAAGTGGTTTCAACATGATATGAGAGATTAGTAACATATTGAATAGTGACAGGTAACAAGTCATTTCATCCCAGGGAATATTTAGGCTTCTCCGTTAGCAACATGTCTTGTCTTGTGTCTTCTGTCCATTGATTTAAGTGTGGATTGGCTTGTTCACAGTGGTGCCTCTCCTGTTGCTGGTCTGCCTCTGTGGGGGGGCGGCGGCCATAGGAGACTTTAAGGCGATTCCAATGGACAGTAAAGGAGGCCTGATCGCTTATTACACTGAGGGACAAGGAGAAGACAAGGTACTTTATAATTAACAGCACTGCCAGGTGACATTACACAAACTTAGAGGTTTTGAAAAGAAGAATCTTCAGGAGAATGTGCTTTTGCATTTTGGTTTTGGGCCTTGTTGCTCATGTTGTTATGTTGCTCTAAAGTTCCTTGTTCTGATTAGCCCATGTATTCATTATCACAGGAAGTGCCTCTCATGCTTCATCCTTTGGTAAGTGACGATGTGGACATGGGAAGCTCCATTAAATATAAAGAAATCCAAGCAGAAACACGAGTAGGATCAGAAGTCCAAATAGGATTTGGAGTGGGGTCAGGACCCGGAATGGAAGCTGGACAAGCTTGGGAGAAGAGGCTAATCTGTCGGTACCGTGCCTTCAACCAAGGGGACAACGCCTTCGGTAAGGGAACCAGCACAATGGATTATAATAGAAACAGCTTCTTCTCCGAGACCGTAGAGGGTTACGATGATGGAATGGCTCTCTCTGAAGAATTCTTAGAAAACTACTACTCTGCAGTAAGTATTCAAACAACCAAATTATCTTCTGAACTAAATAAAGTGTGTGTACAGTTCAGTGTTGAAAGTACATTGAGTTGACAAAAGTAACATTTGATTACTCGTTTTACACAGTTGAAGACTGTGTTATTGTTTGTAATTTAATTTATCATGTGACCTTCACAGAAGGCAAAAAGCACTACGCAGGAAGACAACAAGAAAGATTCTCTGCTGCTCTATGATTACGAAGGTCTAGGGTCACCAGTAGGGTCAATAGGTTGCTGCAGCCTCCTAGGTTGTGAAGATGACCTGGCATTCCTCAATGACCTGGGGCCCAAGTTTAAGACGCTGGCAAGCATCTGCAGGGGGTCCGTGGCTACAGAAGCTGAGACTGTCCATGAATCTGTCCATTCATCTGTCCATTCATCTGTCCATTCAACAAGCCCTAGGCCTAACACTTCTACTCAACAGGACTTCAGCAGAGATACTGCTCTTACTGGCAACAACATCCTTAACACCTCCTCTTTCACCTCAAACTCCTCCGCCCAAAACCAGGAGAGTCAGGTTCATCCTGTGGGATCGACCACCATCTCCAATGTTCACGTCCAGGATAATGTGGTGATCCCCAGCCAGACTGTTCTCATCCAACAGCCCAACATGTATTATACTGCTGCTCCCATGTATGTAGTGGAGAACCAGCCCAAGATGGTGCTTGTGGATCAGAGGGGGGGAGGGGGTTATGTCCATGCCCAGGCGGGGGGGTTAGAGATGGGTCAGGGGTTTGTGCAAGTGGGAGGCCTGGGTGGTTCTCAGGGTATGCTGTTAGTGGAGAGGCAGGTAGGAGTGGGTGCTGGTGGGGGAACGTATGGTCACGTTGTTATGGGAGGAGGCCAGATCCTTCAGGGAGGGACATCTTCCACCTCATCATCAATCCATGAGATGGAGGTCATTGGTGAAGGTGTAAAAAGCAGAGGTCGGATTGGTCCTTATTCGTTGAGTTCCAGCTTCCGGCGTGGCTTGATGGGCTCAAGTGAAGTTGACAACTCCTCTGCCCCAGTCACATTAACACCCACACCTGCACCACGATACACTTCTATGTTGCAGGAGAAGAAAATCTTTGTCACAAAGAAGTACACTGAGACCAGCAGTATGGAGTAGAAAAACAACTTCTGCTTCACTGTCGATTCAGAAATATTTTCGTTCTTAGTCAGTGAGAAACCAACGAGGGGAGAGGTAGTTAGACAGAGTTTGGCGTTCTACTCTGGTCTGAACTCAAATGAGTCATGCAAAAACATGCTATGCTATACAATGGTAGTCGACCAACTTTTTTTATTAACACGTTAAGGTGTTTGCTATATCTGTAAAGCAGGGTTTATGTTACGATTACTAGCTGCTGTTTAATTATTTTGATTTGACCATACATTGTGATACAGTTGATGAAATATTTATTAACAAAATAGTGTAGGAAAAGTGTTATGTTTTTTCAACATTCCAACAATACGTTAAGTGGCTTTTATATTCAGATAAACTGCCTTTTATTTTGTGGACACTGGGATAATACATTCTTTATGTATTTTTTTTGCTGACCAATATTTCTAACCTTGTAGTGTACATACAGTACATACAAAAATGGTTTGACCAAAGGAGTGGAAAATAAATCCTACTATCTGTTGTACTTTTTTTCATTTTAAGCACACTATTGTCTTGTTGGGACCCCATACAACTTGAATTGTGAAAGTATTGAATTCCACGGCATTCAGGTTATAGTACCTTTATATTTATATGATAAAAATGGAGATCATTAAAGATCTCTGGGGTTTGTTTATAGTCTTAATGATGGCAGCAAGCCTTGTCAAATGGTGCTTTGTTATGGTATCTGTCCTTCATTGTGTATCAAATTGTGTTGATAAAATGGCCGCTCAGTCTGAGTGAACGATAGAGCGTAACAAATCTTATTGTCATGTGTTTTGGACTCATATCATTTTTACCTTTACACTCCGCCTCCTGGAGTCTTAAAGGGATGTTTAAATACAGACAATTATGTTCTAGTTAATAAGGATTCACGCAGATCTACCCGTGTAATGTTTGCAGTAATTTTGGGACAAGACATTTTACAGTATCACTCATAACATGTATCCTGTATACATATTAAAGTTCAGCTCAGATTTCTTTCAGCCACAACATGACACTGGAAAGTAAATGTGTGCCACTGCACATTCCTAAAATCCCAAACGGTGTCCTCTGGTAGAAACAATTGCAGATTAGGTACCAGATCTATCAATGTCAAGAAAGCATTCTGAGTTATGCAGGAAAACTTAAAAAGTGTTAGAATTGCCCCCTGTTTTCCCTTATGTTAAAATGAAACTAAGGTGCACATTGTGTAGAGCGTGTAGAGCTAAGATTTGCATTTAAGAGGTACATCGTTTGAACACAATACAATGTGTTCACTGGAAATCCTCTTTTTATCCAGGATCTATAACTTTATGATTGTCAGATGTTTTTATGTTTTTATGATTGTCAGATGTCTTCACGACTAAAAAACTCAGAAATGGCAACAACAGCAACAAAAACAATCGTGGTTGGTTATTTATCTTCCTCTAATACAGCATGTTATTTTACAAGGCCATGTAATATATGGATGAGAGGATCTCAATATCTTTATGTTGAAACCATCGTCCCCTATAGCGTAAATGCGCTGTCTGTCGGCTGGTCCCTAGCTGCATCAGCCAATCAGCAGTCAGGTGGGGTAAACCCAGGCCCCGCCTACCGTAGTCTACAGTCTGGGAACAAAAGTTGTGCGTGGACTTTCGTAGAGGGCAAAGTCTCATGTACACTTAGAAACTATTCATCCGTGGATTTGGATACAATTATTCTGACAACAGTGTAATATTGTAATTTATTTCCAATGGCGCGTTTGTCCACCGCCACGGTGGTTTTATTGTTGCCATTAATTCTAACGGTGAGTAAAGCATTATGTCTCTGTCTTACTGGGTGTTCATATTATTACTCGACCGTTGGTAACGGATCTTGTTTGAGGTGTGGCAGGTCTCAGGTAAAGATTGGAGCGATAGTGTGGTCGACATTACTTATTTTTTAGTTTCGATGTTTGCTTGCAACTGACCACGACCAGTGCACAAAGCATTGGACAATAACCTGTGTTCGCCCACTTATGGTGTTCATGGAGACAACTTGGAAGAACACTTTTTAAAAATAAATGTTTTTGCATTTTGTGATATTCGTGGAAATTGTTTAATTGGTCTTTATCTTGAAGAAAATACTATTTTAAGTTCTGAGTTATTTTTCTGAGTTGTACATTTAATTTGTCTTGGCATCGCATACCTTTGGCCTATTTCCAATAGTCTGGGCAAGAGGCATGGACACGAGAAAACAATCATGGCATGTTTGTACAGAAGGGCACAGTCACTGACATATCTGGACTGTGCTAGATGAATTAAGCTTTAATACTGCATGTTTGTACAGTAGAGCACAGCCACTGACATATCTGGACTGTGCTAGATGAATTAAGCTTTAATACTGCATGTTTGTACAGTAGAGCACAGCCACTGACATATCTGGACTGTGCTAGATGAATTAAGCTTTAATACTGCATGTTTGTACAGTAGAGCACAGCCACTGACATATCTGGACTGTGCTAGATGAATTAAGCTTTAATACTGCATGTTTGTACAGAAGAGCACAGCCACTGACATATCTGGACTGTGCTAGATGAATTAAGCTTTAATACTGCATGTTTGTACAGTAGAGCACAGCCACTGACATATCTGGACTGTGCTAGATGAATTAAGCTTTAATACTGCATGTTTGTACAGAAGAGCACAGCCACTGACATATCTGGACTGTGCTAGATGAATTAAGCTTTAATACTGCATGTTTGTACAGAAGAGCACAGCCACTGACATATCTGGACTGTGCTAGACAAAATAAGCTTTAATACTGCATGTTTGTACAGAAGAGCACAGCCACTGACATATCTGGACTGTGCTGGATGAAATAAGCTTTAATACTGCATGTTTGTACAGGAGAGCACAGTCACTGACATATCTGGACTGTGCTGGATGAAATAAGCTTTAATACTGCATGTTTGTACAGAAGAGCACAGTCACTGACATATCTGGACTGTGCTGGATGAAATAAGCTTTAATACTGCATGTTTGTACAGAAGAGCACAGTCACTGACATATCTGGACTGTGCTGGATGAAATAAGATGTAATACTGCATGTTTGTACAGAAGAGCACAGTCACTGATATATCTGGACTGTGCTGGATGAAATAAGCTTTAATACTGCATGTTTGTCAGAGCTGTAGTACTCGAGACCGGTCTCGGTCTCGAGACCGGTCTCGAGACCACTTTTTTAAGGTCTCGGTCTCGTCTCGGTCTCGGTTACATTTGGACTCGGTCTCGACTCGGTCTCGGACAGTAAGGACTCGTAAATTCTTCCGAGACCAGCCGAGACCAGCGTAGAAATTATCGCCCACAATTTTTTCTAGAAAAATATTTAAGTATGACATGTAGAGGCTGTATTTCCATTGGCTGTATTTCGTCCAGAGTCAGACTGTTTTTTTCTGATGTGGCTTATCCCGCCAATGGCTATCTACTTTTGAAGAAAAGCCCACCCCCAGCGTCGCTAGAGCGTGCACCCATTCACGTAAATACTTCAATCTTAAACATATGCTCGATCATGTCTGCACAATCTGCCATTATATTCGTTTTGCCTATATTCAGCACATTGAGCACAAATAAATAATTTGTCCGAAAACACACAGCGGTTAGTAATTAAAATACATACATAATGTTGAAAAGCTACAGCCGACGTCCTTCCATGACTTTTCCTAAATACGTGCATTTTACCTTGTCCCGTTTTCAGAATTGCAAAATCACAAACCGAACAATATATAAAACTACTATTTACATGTTTTTTGATACCTAAACTGCCTTCCTGTCGCCAAAATCCCACGCCGCTGGGCGTTGGTACCCTAATTGCGGTACCCAGACACCGATCACACTTTACTGAGCCTATATGGCAATGGTTGAATGGGCGATACACAGACAAATACTACGAGAACACATATAGACAATAGTCTGATTGGCTTGGTTGAACTACAAAAAAAGAGGTACGTTTATAAAGAAATATGTTTCACTAAATAAACAGAACGAATTCCGCCAAATACATACAGCCCCATTCATGTGTCATGCGCCTATTGCACTCAATAATTAATAACGAATGAACCACAGTGTATTCATATAGCCTACAAGAGACTTCAACAAAATATTGTTTTGTATCGAAATTAAACGAATATGAACAATAATTATTAATAGGCTAACTACAAATGGGCGATAAATGAAATTACTCATGCACACAGAAGGACGTGGGACATACATAAGTCCGGGGGGCATACGGCAGAAAGAGCATAAAACTGGAACGGTTATGGTCCGATCTATATGAAACTGAACCCGTTTTGGTCCGATCTTTATTAAACTGGAAGGGTTTTGGTCTGATCTATATGAACACTGAGCGCAGTTCAACCGGGTTAGTTTGCTGCTGTCTCATGTGCACTCGTAACAATAATGAACACTGTGCGCAGTGCAACCGGTTCGTTTGCGTGTCCTGCTCAAGCAGACAAACAACTGAAGCTGCGTGCCTGTGGACGGATAAATAATTATAAATAGATTTGTTTATCGGCCAATCATTCGCAAATCATTTGATTGCAAGTCGCTTGTGATCTAAAATGTGTTAGCATTTACTACATCAACATAGGACATACAGTTTGATGGATTTTCATTTATTCGATTTTTAGAAATGTTAATATCATAGCCTGTGCATTTTAAAATCATGGTTTTATTTTCGTATTTTATGTTTACATAAGACAATAAATAGGCCTACATACTCTTTTAATAAAATTCATTTCATTCAGGATGACAACACAGTAGATGATCTGATGCTGTTGGTCAAGTGTTTTTTTTACATTGGTCATTGGACCAAAAACATGTCATATTATTTAGTGTTGATATGACTGGTCTCGGTCTCGGCCCCCTTTGGTATCGGTCTCGTCTCGGTCTCGGCCACCTTCGGTCTCGGTCTCGTCTCGGTCTCGGCCCCCTTCGGTCTTGGTCTCGTCTCGGTCTCGGCCCCCTTCGGTCTCGGTCTCGTCTCGGTCTCGCTTTAGGTGGTCTCGAGCACAGCTCTGATGTTTGTACAGAAGAGCACAGCCACTATTGACTGGACTGTGCTAGATGAAATAAGATGTAATACAGCATGTTTGTACAGAAGAGCACATGTATAAGAGGACATATTGACTGGACTGTGCTAGATTAAACAAGATTTAATACTGCTGTAGTTGATTCAGGGTGAGGGCGTCATTTAGGAATCCTAAATTGCAATTGTGGTGTTATTTTTGTATTTTAAATGTACACTGGCATCACAAAACATTGGCATCACTGTTCTTTGGTTGTCTGATTAATAAAATACAACAAAAGATAGCTTTAAAAAGTAAATACCTACGGAAACATTTCAGCAGGGTACCATCAGAAAGGCAGAAACTGCAGTCTAGGTTCAAAAGGTCATTAATAAGAACAAGTAATGCTCTATGAACATGTAATAAACACACACAATAAACACATTTCCATTGACCGACATATTGGCTAACCCATGAAGCGACTGCAAAACAAAACTATAAATGAGACATTATTCTGTTCTACTCTGTGAGCAGAGCCTTTTACCTTAATAATAACTGTCTTAACGTGCATTTAAACACACTTCTAAGATTATCTATGCATCTCCATGTATTCATTAGTTTTTTCGATGTGTGAACTTATGAGAATTACTTATGTTAGTACTTTTGGGTGTGTTGAATTGGTGCTCGGTACCAAGATAAGAAAGCTGGATTTTCATGACGTGTTTTCACGACCTGCCCAAATGTACATATCAGACATTGTTCAATCGTATCGTAATGACATATTAACTCTTTCCAGATTGTAACAACACATTTGCCACTTCTCTGTGGTTATTCAATGAAAGTGCTGGTGTGAAATGGTAACCGTGGTACCCTGAGCTGGTGAAACTGTAGACGTGGTATCAACAAACAATATTCGGTGTTTTGATAATCCCACCATTCATTCGACTGAACGTGTCACAGGCATTAGCAACATTGGTAAATCATTCATTGATAATTTGTATGATTACTCAGAGCTTAGGTTCCCTAAATACAGGAGGGAATATATTGGAAATATTGAAAGCCACATTTACATTCTTAAAAACATCACAACTTAAAGTGACAAAATAACTAATATTAAAAGTGCAAACATTTAAATTAAGGCTGCACAATGGTACATAAGTACGCATGCATTGGTAGGGCATTGGCAAATGGTAAATGACAAAAGGACTATATTGTCACACTTTTTTCTTATTCACTCCCAAATGATTGCCCATTTTGACCTATGTTATAGAAGTGCTTATTCAGATGCTATGATGCTATTATAACCCCTTTATGAACGCTCAGAAATGTTTGCCTAATTCCAAAGCATTAGTTTATCATATAGCTGGAGCAGATTTAGCAGTCAGTTACCAAATTATTCTGGCTGGCACGCCGTGTACTAGCTCATCAAAATATGTATCATTTGTGTATGCCTTAGGCTTGCAGCTTCATATTAAATAAGTTTCAAAGCCTGCCCATGGGAATCAAAGCGGCAATCTGGGACAGGCATAAACTTGTCATCCTTTTGATGTCATTTTAAGAGAAGTTCTTTTTTCTAGAAGCAACCTTTAGCTGTTGACCGGACAACATTGAAGCTTTGTTGTTGACAAAATAACCAAGTGCACCGAATTACAATTATCTAATGTTGTGTTGTTCAATAAAAAGGCCAAATCTTATGACTAAAAGATTCACAGTAAAAACAGAGAAAACGACAAATATTAAACACTGTAATAATTTCATGATACTTAAGGACTCATCTTACAAGTGATTTTGATTTAACTTCTTATGAATGCCTTTTAATAGTTCTAGTTATTACCTCTTAAAACACAGTTGAAGGATTGATAACCCTTTACAAACACCTAAAATGTACCAGCTAATTATAAACTGTAACCTCCCTACTGCAGATTTCTTCATGATCTCTTTTGTTTTGGATGTAACATGAAGAAAGACCAATGATTTGAGTTTTGACAAGATAAAGGGTGAACATGTCAGTCAGCACATAAGTCATGCTAGCACACCCTGTACTTGTCAAGCAGACATACATCATTTGTGTATGATTTGTACGATCTGCTTCGTGACGTCAGATGCTTTTAGAGCCTGTGAATCTGTGTGGAGACACTGGCACACTTGCAAAATAGGTTCTGAGATGTGGGGCACTACGTTTCTGTCCAATGTCAAGTAGAGAATATTACGGATTATTATTTTTTTTGAAATATGTACATTCGTCATTGCGTCTTATTGAAATACAGAAGTCAAATCTGCCACCCCTTGGCACTGCCTGTGCTACTACACAGCCAGGAGCTGCACATGTCTAATGATCACAGCGTTATCAATTATGGCCTCCCTAGCTCTTTCAAATAAGTTTGTATGAACAAAGTATCAAAGTATCTATCGTATGTTCATAGAAGCTTTATTAACTATTAACTTTTGACACACTGGTACATATTTTTAATTGCTTTCCAGATACATGTTTGTCTTTGTCCGTCATGCAAAACAAACAAACTGGGCCAATGTAATTTGTGTTGTTTCTTTGTATTTCCTGCAGTTTGTGCGCGTCATTGCCGATGGCGGTGGGGAAATGCTGAGACGACAAAAGAGAGAATGGATTATTCCTGCAAAGAAATTGTACGAGAATGTAGATTACAGAAAGGATGTATACATTGCAAAGGTACGATACAATCTCATCGCATACACCTGATGTGAGTTCAAGGTTTCGATGTTTCTGATAAGCATAAGAAAGGGCTATACATTTGGATAGTTCCGATATCTGTCTAGAATAAATCATCAGGGTTTCGACATTTCACTGGTGAACGCCAATTGTATTTGTTTTGGTTAATTTGTATTGTATTATGGGCCCTTAATGACATGCAAATGGGGACCATGGTGACACAATAACAGGCATAAGAAATGTGGCCAAATTGCAAGGTCACCACACCTACGTCATGTCCGCTAATATGTGTCACTCAGTATGAGTGGCTACACTGATGAGCCCAAACATTATGACTGTATATGCTGTTGGTCCTCCACATGCCAGTACAACCCCCCTGAAGGTGTCCTGTGATATCTGGCACCAAGACATTAGCAGCAGACCATTGAAGGTGTCTTGTGATATCTGGCACCAAGTAGGTACTCACCACTGCTGACAAAGAGCACAGCACAGGCCTTTCCATTTCGGTAATGCCCCTGACCAAGTCATCTGGCCATAACATTATAGCTCTTGTTTTGGTCTACTCCTGTTCGTTTCCCTGAACACAACCTGTTCACTATGGGAACTGCTTGTTTGCTTACCAGCTAATCTAACAAGATCCTGACATGTGCCCTTGTAATGGAGATGATTAACGTCATTTGCTTTACCTGTGAGTGGTAAAACAGAAAAACAAGGACGCTGAAACTACATCCTAAAATGCTTTGTTATGAATTCTGCTAAACCAGTCGTTTGGCTCAGCCACCCACATCTGGTGCTGTAAAAACTCTAGGAATGCCTCAACACTTTTTTTTTTTTTTTAGATTAATGTGTTGTGCCTAGCTGCTCAGCGATACAGCGCAACCCCATAAACATTTGAGAAAGGGTTCAGTCTAAAATCAAATCATGATGCCCCTCAACAAATACTGCTTTACTAGAATTCAAACATTACATTTATTTTATCAACGGTTGTATGCCGATGCTTTAAATGAACACATTTTGTGCTAGAACAATAATCATTCAACAGTTTAAATGTTGTTTTTGATCATTTTGCTATTGTGTTTCTGTGCCAGATTCGTTCAGATAAGCAGTATATGTCTAAAGTGAAATACTCCCTGGTTGGGATTGGTGCTGACCAAGACCCCAAGGGTTTATTTCAAGTAGAAGAGGAAACAGGCTTGGTCACGATCACTGAAATATTGGACAGGGAGAAGATGTCAAACTACAAAGTAAGTTCCCCGGTACAACCCACAGGTAATGTTTGTACTAAAATCAAAATAAACTAAGAATTAATGTGTTTTTTTATCATTTCTTTCTTTAAGTTATATGGAGTGGCAAAATACGGCGATGGAAGACCTGCAGAGAAGGACATAGAACTGGAGATTATTGTATTGGACCAGAATGACTGTCCACCAGTGTTTGCTTTCGGCCAAACTGGATCGGTTTTCGAAGCTAGTGAAACAGGCACGTAGCTTACAGTTATTATATGTGTTTTTATTATTATATGTTTTTCTTCTATTGTATATGTTGTCGTTTTTTTAATTTGCATCAGTTTTTATATGAAGACCCGACTTATAATCCTAGAAAGCTACTAAAAGAACGACGAAAGGCAGTGTTATGACATATGACATAGCTAGTCACACAGGATTGGTCAGTTCACTTCTGATTGGCCAAATGTAGATTCTAAGAGCACATGACCTTTTAGCTACCACGGGACAAGGCTACCCTTGACTTGTCTCTCACTGCCAAGCTAGAGGTGGAAAACCCGGAAACACAGTCATGTTGGGAATTGCACATATCCTGACCTGAAGTGATGGAGCCTTCTAGGGTTAACATGGGCGAGTCTGAGTATGTCAATAAATACTGAGCCTGTCCCTCACGCAGATCGGCGAACCCTTCCAGAAAAATGTAGCCGTACAGGAGAAGGTGATTCCTCCGACTGTTTAGCTATGAAGCGTCTCTTTGTGTAGATCGGGCACCTGTAAACTCAGGCGTGGGTCTACAGTTGGTTAATGTGTGTTCACAGTAGGCCGATAATGGCTTCTGGGTTGGTTGAATGAGGCATGTGATAAGAGTCGGCATGGAAAGTGCTGGAAGGGAGCTTCTCTCTCAATCTTTGAGTGTTGCGGATCTTCGCGAATCTATAGTGAAATCGCGGATGAGATAAGGCCATAATCGGGAAATGGACATAAGAAGAAAAAGATTTCAAAACGCGTTGGTAAAATTAAAAAAACATTGAATAAACGAATGTCTTGAGTAAACCATTCTAGTCCCAGATTTTTGCGTTGTTATAAAGATAAACAGAGAGTTTATCATGACAGAGTTTATCCGGATCCAGAGTACTGATTCATAATCTGAATCAAAATCAAGGTTTATTCGCCTTTTTACAAACACAAGAGACCCTTACTGGTTGTCATATGAACTAACACAATATATAACGTGTAATATGTATCTGAATGGTGCAAAGGACCAATGTCTAGATGTGTGAGAGTTGTTTCCTTAATGTTTAGCATCATCTCTCCTGAAAAAGTATTTTTTTACACTGATTTTATACACAAATAAACAAGCACACAGCTCAAGAGTGGTGGCTGCCGTCAACGGCGCCATTTTGAATTTCTGCTGGAATTTGCCAGAAACCTGCCCATACAATATTATGCTGTATTGGCAATACAATTTGCTGAGCGTTTGTAATGTTTTTTATTATTTCATAAAACTAAAAAAATTGCACACATTGCACCATATAGAGTAGCTGCTTAAGATGATCAAAAGAAAACAACCATATAAAGGATTTTTAGAAAGGTATGGCCTAGGTGATTCACAGCTCTATTTGACACACCACCAGGAAAGGCATTCCTGAGGCTTTGTCTGGTTTCATTGAACTGTACAGCTGTGTGTTTGTCTACAGTACATAGCAGGAAGCGGCTGAGAGAAAACAAAACTGATGAGCAATTGAGATGTCTCTTTAACCTGTCACAGGACAGATCAATCATATTTACAAACTGATATATTTCTGTGCTAGTAGTGGTCAAATATTGTAGTATGTAATAAACTGTGTCTTGATACTGACCACGGAAATATTTTCAATTCTAGATTATGTCATCGTCAAGATGAATGCCACAGATGACGATGAACCCAATACCCCATTCTCTCAGATTACGTACAGCATAGAGGGGATTAGTAATTCAGATGGAATGTTCTCCATCAACCAACAGACTGGAGATATCCTGGTTCACAGGTCGACTCTGGACAGAGAGGTAAGAGAGGTGTAAAGTGGGTGACAGTAAACTGTCTTGGCTGGGCATGAATATTTTCAGACTAATATAGTTTAGTATCTACTATATGTACTAACTTTAAACTCTACTGTATCTCCCGGTTCTCTAGACTAAAGACACATACACCCTGACTATAATAGGGACAGATGACAGTGGAAAGAGGGGTGCCAACACAGGAACTGGGCAAGTTGTTATTAAAGTCCTGGACATCAATGACAACGTACCCACCCTGGAGAAGGAATATGTAAGAATACTACGTCTCTATTTTTAAATCACACAATAGTTTTCTGTTTTAGAATTCATTCAATTGTAGAGAAACCTTAACCCAACATGTAGCATAATAGTGTTGTTAAAGTATGTGTTTCTTTGATTTTGAAACCTTACAACAGGAAAGTCTATGGAAAGTCGTGTTTCAACTTCCTGTTTCTGCTTCATTTTGAACCGTCACGATAACCGCATAGTACAAGCCAAATCACTATATAAAGGTCCAATATTGACAGTTCATGTAACCACAACAACTGGTTAGATATGTGGAGATTATAAATGGTTTCTTTAACCCAGCACTTGCAGACTGGTGAAGAGGTTTTAATATATTGGGTTTGCTAAGATTGTGCTGGCTCTCTTGGACTTCTACTGTTCTGTAAGTTGGCAGCTCCACCGTAGTACACCTGGTTTTACTCTAATAGCTCTAATCTGAAGCAGGTACCTGCTCATACATAATCTATAAGCAGGTACGTGTATTATGGTTAAAGTGATCTAGTGATCCAGAGATGGGAAGGTGGTTGTGCTCTTGGAATGTAACCCAATATGTTCCTGTTGTGCCTTCAATTTATGATGTGTTTCTGTAGTATGAGGGAAGTGTGGAGGAGAACACGGTCAACATGGAGGTGTTACGGGTTAAAGCCATTGATCTAGACCAGCAGTTCACTGACAACTGGCTGGCTGTGTTCACCATTGTGTCAGGCAATGAGGCTGGCTACTTCAATATCACCACCGACACTAAGACCAACGAGGGGGTTGTAATGATACAACGGGTATGTGTTTTAATTGGATATCAAACTGCATGGAAATATATTTATCTGAAACTGTTTTTACCTGTTGAGTTCCAACCCTAATGTGTCATACCTACTGGTATTCCGTTTAGAGGAGATGGATGAGCGTTGTGGTCATTTCTAGGGATTAAGGTACATTTCCACAATAAAGGATTGTGTGTATCATTTAACTCATTCTACATATATTATTTTCATTTAAACGCTGAAGTCAGTGGACTATGAGGAGCTGAAAGAGGTCAACCTTGGCATAAGTGTTGCCAACAAAGCGGCGTACAACTTTGGGTCCTCCTCAAGTGGGTCCATAGTAGGAGGTGGGACCCAAGGGGGTGTTAAGACTTACCCCGCCAAGATCAACGTGGTCAACCAGAAGGAGGGCCCCATATTCCAGCCGAGGGTTAAAGTGGTGACCGTATCCGAGGACTCCTCCACGGTCACCATCAATAAGGTCATCACCACCTACACAGCCATCGACAGTGACACAAAAATGACTGCTACTAATGTTAAGTGAGTTTCCAGAGGATTTCCTGTGTTTTATTTGAATGAGGATCATGCAATTTTATGATCTCGTTACTAATACAATAAAATTTAATACCATTTAGTTCATTCTAATTGTGTGCGGTTGTCATAACAATTTTCTCAGGTATGCCAAGATAAAAGATTCAGACAACTGGGTGAGCGTCAACGAAAAGACTGGTGAAATCAGCCTAAACAAATTGCCTGATCGAGAGTCCAAATACCTGGTCAATGGAACGTACTACGCCGAGATAATCGTTATCTCCAAAGGCAAGTAATCATAGTAATTAAAGCATTTTTTTGTGAAGAGGTCAAAGCAACTTGAGCGTAACTAAATATTATAAGTCCCCCTTTTCGGTCGCCATTAACATTATCTAGGCTGTTGACAGTGTATTTCACAATATGTCGAGGTAAAAAGCACACTGTGATGCTTGTATGGATGTCAAACCTAATAAAATGCAAGTCAGTTGCTGTCCTCTGTTTAACTTGCCTCTATTTGGCATCGTGAGAGCTGGCCTACTATGACTTGCTGTCTGTAAAATTGCGGTTTTGCACATTTAGCGTTGTCAAATGTAAGATAATGGCCAACAAATATCAACAGTCACTTTTTCTAATAACATTTAGAAAGAAATCAATGTAGATTCATGCAGAAACGTTTTCAAGAGTGATGTTCTGCACTAACACACTATTTGAGTAAATATCCAGACGAATTAGCCCAGATCATAAAAGCGTTTGCATCTGTCGTTTGGGCAGCTCTTCTGGACCGACCTACACCTACATCATATATAATAATATGTAATAATGTGTCACAAGTGCGGTGAGGTTTGTGTTCTACACGGTGCTTTTAGGGTGAGCACTTCCTGTTCTGGTTCATTGTATTGGTCGGTTATTCTGTCACAAATCGTTCAGTGAAGTGCAGGAATGAGTCACATGCAGAGAGAAAGGAATGTGGTATTCATTCACTCCAACGGAAAACAAACACAAAAACAACGAACGTCAAACTTAACGCTGAGCTGAAAATAAAACTGTGCATATAAGCAACTTACAAAACATCTAACAGTGGTATACAAATACTGCAATTACTAACACTCACTCATACTGCAATGTGACAGTAAAATAATAACCGACAAAGTGGAACCCAAAGTGTTAAATAGCCCCAGTGATTGCTAACCAGTCCCAGCTGTGCTAACAACAACCAGAACAGGAAGTGCTCACCTTAAAAGCACCGTGTAGAACACAAAACAATTGAAGCCAAATTCACTCCAGGTCCGTTGCTTGTTTAGTAGCTAGAATATAATAACGTCCGTATGTAATTCTATAATATCTATAATATAATCTCTAGATGAGGTCCCTAAAACGGCCACAGGGACAATTGCCATCCAGGTGGAGGACTTCAACGACCACTGTCCCACGCTAACAGCTACAACTACAACCATGTGCTATGGGGAAAACGCTGTGTATGCTACAGCTGTGGATGGAGACAGCTTCCCAAACGGCGCCCCCTTCCTGTTTAAAGTGATTCAGGACGACACAAGCCAGAAATGGACAGTGGAGAACATCAATGGTACCTAGCATAGTTCAGAAGTTCAGGAAGCAGATTCACAGTTTGACAAGAATCATGAACATTCTGTTTTGGTTAATGGTTTGTGTCAGATAATAATTTCCATGAGAAACTTGGATTGATAATTACAATGCATTTTGTTGTCTCTCCTAGCCACCACCGTCCTGTTACGAGATCATGCTCATCTTTGGTCGGGTTTCTACAGTGTGGTCCTGCAGATAACGGACCAGCAGGGGAAGGCCTGTGCTACCGTCCAGACTCTGAATGTAGCTGTGTGTACCTGCCATGACGTTACTAAAGTGTGCCTCGCACGACAGACCAACAACGGTGCCACCCTAGGAGCTTCTGCCATCCTGCTCCTCCTCTTGGGCCTCCTGTTGTTGTTGTGTGAGTAGACCTTTAGCTATTATTTCCTGCTCTTCTTGGGCCTCCTCAAGCTGCTGTGTTATGGTCTATTAGCTGACTCAAACTGCCAACATGATAGATTTATTTTTGCTGATTAACTAAAGTGGTTTCAACATGATATGAGAGATTAGTAACGTAGTAAATAGTAACACAATTTCATCCCAGGGAATATTTAGGCTTCTCCGTTAGCAACATGTCTTGTCATGTGTCTTCTGTCCATTGATTTAATTGTGGATTGGCTTCTTCACAGTGGTGCCTCTCCTGTTGCTGTTCTGCCTCTGTGGGGGGGCGGCGGCCATAGGAAACTTTAAGGCGATTCCGTTTGACAGTAAAGGAGGCCTGATGACTTATCACACTGAGGGACAAGGAGAAGACAAGGTACTTTATTATTAACAGCACAGTATTGTATAGTGGCCTCAAACGTATTCACTCTTCTCACTTCTCCACATTTCATTGTTACAACTAGTGCTGTAAAAAACTAAAACAATGTTTGCCCACATTTTCTTCTGCAGTTACTAGTCTTTTTCCAAGTCGGGCCATTAGACAAAAGTGAGCCACCTACCACGATAAACGCCAGCATCTATTCGTAGCCCCTTTACATTTTAAATATCAGACCACATCCACTACTTGCACCAAGATTCTTCTGGCAAATTCTAGCCATGATCTGATGTGATTTTTTTCTTTTGCCGCACTTCCGTAAAGGCAGTGAAGAGGCACCAACCATCTATGGGACTACACATTTAACTAATTACCTGACTTCTGAAGACGTTATTTTGCAACACAGTTCCTTAAGGTGTTTTATAGCAAAGGGGCGAATACTTATGCAATCAATTGTTTTCTGATTTCTTTTTGTAAAGAATTTCTAACAATTTGAAGATTTTCTTTAAACTTCTAATTAAATCATGTTGTAACACAATTTAATCTGTCAAACGGTTCAATCAGGCTGAAGTACAGTACACAACAGCAGTACACATTACAGAGAGATGATACACACTACTGTAGAGGATATTTAAATATTAATTAATGGATCCTCTGTGAAAGAAAGCATGTTCTCTTCAAATTCGGTATGCTAATGTTGATTACCGTATTTTCCGGACTATAAGTCGCACTTTTTTATAGTTTGGCTGGTCTTGCGACTTATAGTCAGGTGCGACTTATATACAACATTTACTTAAATACAACTGAAAATGCCCCCAAAAAGAAAATCCTATTCTGCAGATTACAAACTACAGGTAATTGTAACTACCCTGGTTATACAAAATACTCCACGTCTCGAAACGGATGCAAACTTGCGCGTTTATTATTTTCCAGCATAAACAACTCCGCACAATTGCACCGTGAAAACGGTTTGCCAAGTGCAACCAGCGGTAGAAAATATAAAACAATCTCTCAAACGTTCATCACTTTACAACTCTCTTTTTGTTCGCTCCTCTCTCAACTCTCTCTCAACTCTGACCTACGCCGGTGACTCTACTTCCGGAGCAGCGTGTAACTTTATCGAACCAAATTAAAGTTATTTCTCTGTAAATAAAAGAAAACATTATCACAGTGTTTCACTTATTGAATTCTCTACATTATTATAACTATTATAACTGCATATAGTTAAGTAACTCAGTGATAATACAGTTGCGCACATTCACTCTGTCGCCATGGAGACGCATCAACAAACTTCCGCGTCAGCTACAGTAATAAAGTATGCAGCCGAAAACGGTAATCGAGCAGCAGAAAGAAAGTTTGGAGTGAGTGAGAAACTTGTGAGGGACTGGCGAAAAGCAGAGGTAACTTTAACCGCGATGAAGAAAACAAAGAAAGCTAATTGCGGGCTGAAAGCCAGATGTCCAGCGCTGGAGGAACGAGTCCACAGATGGGTGCTTGAACAACGTGCTGCCTCCTGGGAGAGGCTTGTCAACGGTGAAGTTACGTCTCCACGCCCAGGCGGTCTTGTTCATAAGTGACACAGAGGATGAAGAATTCGATGGATTTAGTGATGTTGAATGACATCGGGAGCTTTGTGAACTTGCTTACCGGGGAACTCGCTTGTTGGACTCGCTGGCTTGTTATGTTAATTTAACCTATTCAGCCAAATGTCCTATTTGCTAGTTGAAAAACCTTTTTATGTGTTACGTTAACATACCGGACACCCATTCAGCCTGTTCTGTTTTGTGATTAAATGTTCCAGAATAAATGTTATTTTTTGGTCTTGGATTTTGTGAAATAGATTAAATAAATGCGACTTATAGTCCGGTGCGACTTATGGTCCGGAAAATACGGTATATAGAAATGCTAATCGCTCAGAAGGTCAGTGCTCTGATCTGCCCATGTATTCATCATCACAGGAAGTGCCTCTCATGATGGTTCCTTTTGGAAGTGACCACCACAACGCGGGAATGTCCATCGGAAATGCAGAATTCCATGCAGAAGCCAGTGGACGATCAGGAGCAGGACTCGGATTAGGAATGGCATCGGGAGCGGCATTAGGAATGGGATCAGGACTCGGATTGGGAATGAGATCGGGAGCGGGACAAACTTCGTACAGCCGAGAGCAGAGCTGCCAGTACCTCGAAACCCAAGGGGACAGTGGCTTCGGTAGAGGAGCCAACACCATGGATTATAATAGAAACAGCTTCTTCTCCGCGAACGGACAGGGTTACGATGATGGAATGGCTCTCTCTGAGGGATTCCTGGAAAACTACTACTCTGCAGTAAGTATTCAAACAACCAAATGATCTTCTGAACTGTGTTGAAAGTACATTGAGTTGACAAAAGTTAGGCTGTATTGCTCTTTGGACACAGTTGAGGGCTGTATCGTTTGATTTTTGTATCAAATTTTATTAAAATCTTTCAATGTCTTAATATCTGTATCTTTCTATATCATTTTACCTTTACAGAAGGTCAAAAGCTCTGCACAAAACGACTACCAAAAAGATTCTCTGCTCGTCTATGACTACGAAGGTCAAGGGTCACCAGTAGGGTCAATAGGTTGCTGCAGCCTCCTAGGGGGCGAAGATGACCTGGCATTCCTCAATGACCTGGGGCCCAAGTTTAAGACGCTGGCAAGCATCTGCAGGGAGTCCGTGGCTACAGAAGCTGAGACTGTCCATTCATCTGTCCACTCATCTGTCCATTCAACAAGCCCTAGGCTTAACACTTCTACTCAACATGACTTCAGCAGAGATACTGCTCTTACTGGCAACAACATCCTTAACACCTCCTCTTTCACCTCAAACTCCTCCGCCCAAATCCAGGAGAGTCAGGTTCATCCTGTGGGATCGACCACCATCTCCAATGTTCACGTCCAGGATAATGTGGTGATCCCCAGCCAGACTGTTCTCATCCAACAGCCCAACATGTATTATACTGCTGCTCCCATGTATGTAGTGGAGAACCAGCCCAAGATGGTGCTTGTGGATCAGAGGGGGGGAGGGGGTTATGTCCATGCCCAGGCGGGGGGGTTAGAGATGGGTCAGGGGTTTGTGCAAGTGGGAGGCCTGGGTGGTTCTCAGGGTATGCTGTTAGTGGAGAGGCAGGTAGGAGTGGGTGGTGGGGGGGAACGTATGGTCACGTTGTTATGGGAGGAGGCCAGATCCTTCAGGGAGGCGGCCAAACCATTACCAGGGGAGGTAACATAGAAACAAGACACACTATTACGCAGGAAGGCCGTGTTCTTCAGGAAGGAGGTCATGTTGAACCAGGAGGAGGTTTTATGCGGGGAGGCCTGTCTGGGTCCAGGAATATCCAGGTTGTTGAGAACGGGTCTGGAATTGCCTTGGCACCAGGGGGCAGTACAGGTTTTGGGGATGCCCATGTTAACCTTCAGAGAGGCCAAGGGTCAGCCTTCACCTCCTCATCAGTCCATGGGTTAGAGGTCACAGGTGAGGGTGTAAAAGTGAGAGGTCAGGGTGGTCTTTATTCGTTAAATTCCAGTTCCCATCATGGCCTGATGGGGTCAGGTGGAGTAGAGAGCTCCTCTACTACTGTCACAACGATGCCCACAGCTGCACCACGCCACTCCGCTATGGTGCAAGAGAAGAACATCTATGTCACAAAGAAATACACTGAGACCAGGGCTTAGAAAAACAACTTCCGCTTCGTTACATTCTGTACAGACAAGTCATTGTGTGTTCAAAAACGCTTTGATTCTTAGTCAACGAGAAAACCATGAGGGGAAGAAAGGTAGTTAGATCTTGGTGCTGGTCAGAATGAGAAAAAACACTAATACATTTTATTTTTTGTGAATGTGCTTCTGCTAATTGTTTGTTGCTTTTAGTTTTCACTGGAGCCTGGGTTTTTGTGTTGACTTCCAGTTGGTATTTAGTAACATAAAGAGTGTAGAAATCAGTTTTATATACAGTACTTATTACAGATTTTTTTAAGTTAATTAAAACTTGAAATTAAAATGTTAAATATAGGTTTTAACATTTTCATGGGGGCTTATTAATTTTGTTCAGGTTAGAAAATCAGTCTTACATTTTGGTTTTACAACTTAATATTGTATATAGTAAAATTTTGGGTGCAGGAATGCCTATTTTTATTTTTATACAAAATTCAAGCTTTTGGCGCTTAAAGACAAATATACAGAGGATTCATACTAAATTGTTGTATGTCATGCAAGATTTAAATACATGTAGAGATCATCTACATGTATCTATGCGGTTATTTTATGCTACTGTTTTTTGTTTACCAATGCTGAACCTGCAGTAAGCATTCATGCCAAATAATATACTGTATATTTATGGTGTCTGTATTTCATTTGGTAACAAAATGAGTACAAAACAATACCTGCTCATTTGAGAACAATAAATTGATCCTATAGTAACACGTTATGTCTGTGGGCTATCATGCATTATTTTTCTTTAGACTCTCCTTCTTTTTTGATTGTGTTAATTGCGTCATGGGAGTAATGTTACATAAAAAAAACTATAAAGTTCTTTTGATTAAAAAACAGCCCTTTAAAAAACAATATGTTCCAGCTAGTTTGAGTACAAATACATCTGAAATTCAGCTCCGATTTAGTAACCTTAAAGGGGCACTAGAAGTTTTTCTTTTTGTGATAGAACTCCTAATCTGACTACCATCATTTAACTGGTAATTTATTTGCAGTTAAGTTATTCTAGGACCTGCCCTCTGAATTCAAACAGGAACAGTGTCATTGTTTTTGTAACTGTTTTTACTACTATCTCAACACTCACTGTTTTTGTGCCAAATACAATAGTTATACATATTCCATAATTGTAGCGGCTTTCAAATATGTGTGGTTTATCAATGACAATAAGGACCTTCAATAAACATGGCGAAATACTGTTGGGTATATGGCTATTGCTGGGCTTATCTGAGGGAATGTTTTGTTCCTCTGGCTGATGCAAGATGCGAGATCAGAGAGCACATATGCAATAGCAGCTACTGTCCACTAGGTGTCATTGTAATGTAGCTGTGCAGTTGACGAGTACATGTTTTATCTGAATAAAATGTTAGATTTTTCTTATGTGTTTAATATAAAGCAGATAAACACATATTTTTCTTCATGTGTCAAGAATCGTCCAGGGCACTATGTTTTTCAGCATTGCAATCATTGGTGTTAGTTAAATTAGTGTGTTCAATTAAAATCTTAGTTCTTACAATTTAATTTATTATTGTCAATATCATTCGAATAACTATTGATTGTTAAAGTGTTTAACTTAATTAGCTTAGTTCAAGTGTAATACCCCATAATAACCCCTAAATATAAGCTCATGTTAATATTTGGAAAACTGTAAACCTCTTTCTTCCAGTACGTAAACAGAGTCATTGTATTTTGATTAAACCTACTTCCCTTCTGGAGTGTTCTCTCAGCGGCTGATTACAATAAACACAAAATGATAGGGAAGCTCTACAGACTGGTATTCATAGGACAAGACGATTTTATTATGCGACAGAGAATGCGTTCTGAGGTAACAAAAACTTGGTTTTGACCGGACGGCATCGCAACAGTTTCACTGACTTCGACACAGCATGAATTGGCAAAACCAATGACTTCATTTAAAATACGCGCATAACTATCATGTTTTCTAATATCACTTACGGTCCTCAATAGAGATTTGAATCACAATGAAATGCAGCGGTAGTAGTCTTTAAGCTAAACTATCTTGACGCGACAACATCTAATTCTGTTCCTCTATCCTTCTATAGAGTACCAATTGATAATTTCATGTGAACGGTGTGTAGATATTTCTCAGTGGTGGACGTCATGGTGCTGCTGGGTGTCCTGGTCTTCGTCCTCTAGCTCGTCTTCCTCGTACTCGCCCATCTCGTCAGCGGTGGCGTCCTGGTACTGCTGGTACTCGGACACCAGGTCGTTCATGTTGCTCTCGGCCTCGGTGAACTCCATCTCGTCCATGCCCTCGCCGGTGTACCAGTGGAGGAAGGCCTTGCGCCGGAACATGGCGGTGAACTGCTCGGAGATCCTCCTGAACAGCTCCTGGATGGCCGTGCTGTTGCCGATGAAGGTGGCGGACATCTTGAGGCCTCTGGGCGGGATGTCGCAGACGGCCGTCTTCACGTTGTTGGGGATCCACTCTACGAAGTAGCTGCTGTTCTTGTTCTGCACGCTTAGCATCTGCTCGTCCACCTCCTTCATGGACATGCGCCCACGGAAAATGGCGGCCACGGTGAGGTAGCGGCCGTGCCGCGGGTCGCAGGCGGCCATCATGTTCTTGGCGTCGAACATCTGCTGCGTGAGCTCGGGCACGGAGAGGGCGCGGTACTGCTGGCTCCCCCTGCTGGTGAGGGGCGCAAAGCCGGGCATGAAGAAGTGCAGGCGGGGGAATGGCACCATGTTGACCGCCAGTTTGCGGAGGTCGGCGTTCAGCTGGCCGGGGAAACGCAGGCAGGTGGTGACGCCGCTCATGGTGGCCGACACCAGGTGGTTGAGGTCGCCGTAGGTGGGCGTGGTCAGTTTGAGCGTGCGGAAGCAGATGTCGTAGAGGGCCTCGTTGTCGATGCTAAAGGTCTCGTCTGTGTTCTCCACCAGCTGGTGGACGGAGAGCGTGGCGTTGTACGGCTCGACCACGGTGTCAGACACCTTGGGTGAGGGCATGACGCTGAACGTGTTCATGATGCGGTCGGGGTACTCCTCGCGGATCTTGCTGATAAGCAGGGTTCCCATGCCGGAACCGGTTCCTCCTCCCAGGGAGTGGGTCAGCTGGAAGCCCTGCAGGCAGTCACAGTTCTCAGACTCCTTCCTCACCACATCCAGCACTGAGTCCACTAGCTCCGCCCCCTCTGTGTAGTGACCTTTAGCCCAGTTGTTACCCGCTCCACTCTGACCTGAAAAAACGCGATAAACCTGGGTTACAAATACGGACCCAGCAATACACACACAGTGATTCAATTTGGCTATGCTGTTTATATTCCAATGGAACAATTCAGATTTGTTAACAAAATGCAATGCTTCATGAAATAATGACAGTGGCTAACAGAAAACCTCAAGCAATACATCAAGAGTCCTAATATAATAATGTAATAATATATATATATAATAATATAATAATGTTTCTTAATATGAAAGATCTAGCAGTAGGAAGGGTGTAGAGGGAGGAATTTCCTCATCTCTAATTCTCCATCCTTATGGTGACGACGCAGAATGCTTTCTCCCGGGGCACTGTGCAGGCTGACGGTGTCTGAGACATCATCTCACAGACTACACATCATCATTCTGGAACCATCCTGAGATGTTGCAGACACACAGAACCCGCTGTACATCTATGGTATGTTAAATTTGGTATTCTAAATTTGTCTTCAGAGGTCATGACCTTGAAGGCTGACACACACACACATGACCTGCCTGTGTCAACATTATAGAACAGCTAAGACACGGATAAAACACATATGGTTGATGATGGAGTCAATAATGGAACAGTCAAGACACAAAAGTGGCTTGTACAATATAGGTCCAGGGTAGTTAAGATTGAACATAAACATGTTGTGTTCATGCTGGTTAAGACAGCACATGTGGAAAACATGAAAATATGGGTTCAGGCTGGCGGGGATTACATGGAAATATCTGGCCCCAGGCAATAACCGTTAGTAACTAACCAAAGACAAAATTGTCCGGTCTGAACAGCTGTCCAAAGGGGCCAGAGCGGACAGAGTCCATGGTGCCTGGCTCTAAATCCATCAGGATGGCCCGGGGGACAAACTTGTTACCTGCGGGGAGGAGAGGCAGCACATCAGAATAGACAAGCTGGATGGATGCTGTAGCACGGTGAGATCAGACACAACTCGTAGATCAAGAGGTAATTACCCAGACTGCCTCATGGGCATATTCATAAATGTTATTTTATTACCTCAAAAGATATAGAGGGCCAATTCCAGACCCGTCCTTACCAGAAACAGCATCCTATACTACCTCTCTGTATTTATCAGCCTCCCTTGGAGACTGCAGCATTTTGCAGCACATACTAATAGTCACCAGGAGGTGGGGGTGTGAGGGGGGGGTTATAATGCTGAGCTGTGCTGAAATCATTCGGACCACGATGACATCTCCCAGAAGACATGACACATTTCCTGTCTTATCGTAACATAGTTCACGTGTCTTAACATGATGCAAAGACGCGTATGTATCAGTAGCGAAACAGTTCCACATACTAAGGCATTTAAATGCATTAATTCACAACTCACATGCTCCATTTTCACCTCAGAAAAAGTAAAGTGTGAGGGATCAATTTAGCGTTGTATGCAGTGACAAAAGGATTGGGCCTAATTACTGAACATGGAGCTATACTCCGGGTCCCAGGTTCTGGTTCATTTGGCACTGTAGAATGTCTGTTCATTATGCAGCAATGCCAGGTAATGGCATGGCACGGTAACAACCGCCATTAAATGCCTTCCTGGACGATTTGAATAGGACCTCAGAGGAGAAGCAGAAAGCGTTGGCATTGAGTTAGATTTAACTGAGACTGCACCTAGGTGATAAGAAAGCCAACTGAGAGGAAGAAAGAGGACAGAGGGAGGAGTGGAGATGTGATTGGCAGGTCTCTTCTGCTGTCCTCATTTCCCCTGCTTTACCACAGGGCGGCCAGGAGCACCCAGACACATATAATTGGTTACAACGTCACATCAATTTTCCAATTTAGATTGCAGCAATAGAGCATGACTTTGCATGACAAGGTCTAGAGCTTTAATTTCCAGGGCATACAGTTCTCAGTGGATTTAGGGCATAGCTAAGTACATTTAAGGTTTGGACTTTATTGTTCAGCAGCATTCAGATGAATTCCTGACCAGTCACAATCGGCATTTACCTGATGCTTCATTGTAGTACACATTTATCCTCTCCAGCTGCAGGTCACTGTCACCTTGGTAACTGCCCGTGGGGTCGATGCCATGCTCATCACTTATCACCTCCCAGAACTGAGAACAGGAGAAATGCGGTCATGCAAATGTGATGCTTAATATGGTTGGAGCTCAGAAATGAATACGACCTAACGAGCACTGTTGAAAACAAATGGAAAAGTACTGACGGGTGGTTTGCGTATCATCACCCTATCACTCAATGGCGCAGCACATTTGTTGACACCAAGACCCGCCAGCTCAGCAGATGTGCGACATTATTCTGCAGACGTGTGGCCTCTTAACACACCCACATCAAACCAATAGCATTTCATAGATTCAATAAACTACCCATGACCCTCTCAAATACTGTCCCAAAATCACGCATGGGCACATTTGACACCTCTAAAAAAGCATTGATAAATATTGCGAGACTTTAGATCAGAAACAAACAAAAAATGTAAACATAACCCAGAAAGTGATTGCTCCATAATTACAACACAGACGGTTTCATAACCCACCTTGGCACCGATCTGGTTCCCACACTGACCCGCCTGGATGTGAACAATCTCCCGCATGATGCTCAGTTGCTTCTCGGTCCACTACCGCTGTATTTCGCGACTCTCATCTGTCTTTACATTCCTGGAGCAGAGAGCCTGAGCCCGGTCCTGAGTCATCATCATGTGGATGCTGATTGGGTTGCGCCAACCAATCAGCGGCCACCGGGTTTGATGCAGAGGACCGGTGCGCTGTAGGAGGATGCTGCAGCATCGCTCCCGTGACGTCACTCTGGCCCGGACCACGAGGCGTGATGCCTATATAGCACCATTTACCGAATATGTATGGCGCATATAGTTGGTATGTTTCCATCCTAAAGCGTTGCATATTCGGTGCTAAATATCTCCTAGATCAGTTAAACCAAAAGTCCACCCTGTTTTACAATGAAGTATACGCAGACCTGCATGTTATACTACGACGAATAGAGGTCATTTTAGAGCACTTTGATAGCATTTCCTAAAAAAAACATCTCTTCTTTTGCATCACTTGACCAAGGAGGGGCGCCTACACTGCACGTTAAGGCCCCTGTGAATGATGAGATGTTTGACATGATATGAGAGGTTATTCAGTGGTTCGGTAGAATGATCTTATTGGACAGTGAGCCAGACCAACTGTCAGCCGCAATATAATAAGCGAATTATATTTGGAAAACCTTTTCATTTTATGCTGCATTGACACCCTTTCGTCTTTGTGGTTATCTGTGGTAAGAGAGAACGACCTCTAGTGGTCACACAGAGACACTGCACACAAACTGAAACAGCTAAACATTCAGAGTCAAGTTGGCTGGAAAGTGGGCTAAAAAACGAGACCATTGATCAATAAATAGTGACGTTTATTACAACGACACATGAGGCTTATATACAACGTTACAACAAAACAAAGTACTTCAATTTGTACAATCCGTTTGTTTTACATTCATTCATTTATTCAAATCTCGCACCATGAATTCTATTGGAAGTATTTTTTAGGGACAATTATTAAGTAGGGAGTCATCAGGGGAAACTCTTCCCAAAAACACTGTTTGAAGCACCGCCTATCACTCCATTGAGAATCATGTCATGATTACTGTACATAAATCAGTCTGACATCTCTACACGAATCTATAGTTCAACCCAATTACCGAAATGTATTTTATTGTGCACTAATATTAACTGTATTACAACAGGCACTCTCATAACCCGTACGTTATTGTGACGTCACATAATCACTGGTGAATTGCAGACGTCGCTATTACCGAGATCTAAGACCTTACGTGTGTAACGAGTTGTATTGTGAGGTTTAAAATGAGAGACCGTGGTATTGGAGGACACACCTTTTGTTTCTGTGTACTAGAATGCACATTTTGCAATTAACAGACTGAGATTGTGATGTTGCATTGCATGTGGATGAGCACTATTGCTGTAACTGCAGACTAAAGTATTGATCCTGTACTAATGACCCCCTGTCACAGTTACACTGTCACACTACTGTTCTCACAACTAGCAAATATCACTAATAACATTTGACAGAAAGGACACTGTGCTTTGAAGCTTTGAGTGTGTTGTATATGAAAGCAGCCAGAGTGCAGTCCAAATGTAGTTGAACGTGACACCCGTTCTGTTGTTTCACCTCTGTTTGCCAGCACATGGGATTTAAGATGATACAATGACATAGGTGTAAAAGTACACACTCACGACTTCAATATGTTCTAAATATGGGGTTTACATTCGACACATAATGAATGCATTATAATGTAGTGGAACCGAAAGAGAAAGTGAGTAGGTCACAGTACAGCCCTGGCAGAACATCACAAGAGAAGATATCCTGCATCTGAGAAATCAGGTAGTCATCAAACGCAAAGAATTGGCAAATACAAAATATTATTTTACGATTTGCTAATACTTTTGCTATAAGGGGGTTGGACTATAAAAAAGCCAATAATTCCTACATTGTTCACAGTTTATGGATGTGAAAACACGGAAACAAATCCAATGTGCTGGATAACAGGGCCAGAAGAACTAAACCTGTGCTACAGTACAAATTATATTCGCCTGCTCTGGAAGGCCCATATGGGGACACACTGAAGTGAAACTTGATAAATATATCCTGCGTCGTTCTTGACTCCTGTCAGTGCGTGTGTTATGAAGAATTAAGTAACATTCTCAGTAGTGTGTGCTTGTTTACAAGAAAATAACCAGAGAATTAACAAAAGGCATGTTTTTACACTTTTAGTATTTACATTGTTAATTTTACATCTATAAAAATACATGACAGTACATGTTGCAGTCACTACTGTATGATTAGAGTACAGTAGAGGTCAGAGGAGCTTGCATGATAGAACAATTTAGACACGGCTCCAAAGTCATTGCAGTTGTCCTGGTTACATAGCAATACATAGCAATACACACACTGTAGAAGACTGCGTCCACTCAATCACAGTTGAAATGACATCATTCAATCAATGAGATTGAGGGAAAAAAGTTCAGAAGTACATTATTGTTGATGTTGGATTTGAAAACTGTGGACTAACGAGATACATTTTTTTTATCACAACAGGATGTAGAAGTTTGAATCCGATAAAGGACAACTGGGGGTTTAAAAGAAAAAGGAAAGCTCTTCATATGTTTCCGTTTTAATAAAAATATTCAGAGACAGCTGTTTTTTTTTTTCAATTGAAAAATCACAACATATTTTTGATCAAGATTGAAATGATTACAATAAAAAAATACTTAATGTTAATGGTTGTTAATGTTTAGAAGATAAAAAAGGAAAGCCGAGGGGTATGCCTACATTTGAAAGTGAAATAAAATCAATGTCAATATCACAATATCAATTTTGTGAATAGAAAAGATTTTACTTGTATTCTTTTTAGGTAACATACTTACATTTTGGTATATACACCTACACCAAAATTGCAAATGACAGAGGCGTTGGCTTTTATTAAAAACTTTGACAATACGTGTGTCTTCTTCAGAGAAATTGCTTGTGTGCCTTTTTAGGTAACATTTGAAATGCATTTCTTTGTTTTGTGTAAAAGCTCACATTTTTGTTTTCATGCTTCGTCCCATAGTGAGGGATAAAGTGCCGCTTACATTCTCACACACACACACACACACACACAAATGACGCTAACAGTGCTAGCGACGCTAACAGTGCTAGCGACGCTAACAGTGCTAGCGACGCTAACAGTGCTAGCGACGCTAACAGTGCTAGCGAGGTCATACACTAAAAACACGCCCCCTGGAGACTATAGTGAAAATATTTTTGTCAGTTTTTTTCCCTTTTTGCAGTCAAGCTGAACACCAGTAGCACAACAACATAAAGTACGCATTTTTACCTACAATATCACGTTCACAAGACCTAGTTGCATACAAGACAATTCATACCATTTTGAAAAGTGGGAAAATAAGAATGCTGCTTCAGTCCGATGTCACCAGGAAAGAGTCTTTAAATGTTTCTCTTTCAAGAACACAACGTCAAAAAGCAAAACCCAGTCCTAACGGACCATCTGGCACTTGGCAAATTGCTCTTTTCCTTACAGACACCAGTCAGCTCCTGAATGCTAAATTCATGACATCAAGAAAAATTTTGATATCTGGCACTGGTGACATTCACATCTCTGTTGTATTCTTGAAGTCTTTTAATCTAATGACATAAGGCAATTGTAGACCATCAAACACGTTTGGCGTGCAGAAGTCCACAAATGAGTCAAATGTACAGTCTAATGTTTCTTAGTGGTTCGTGTGGCATCTCCTACTAAACCCCGGGGATTAAGTGTCTGGCTGGTGGTCCGTCAGATTAATGAAACGGTAGCGTCGGGGTCCTCATTTCAGAGTTTCACCTGGAGATAAGCCCAGCAGATGAGCGTCAGCAGTGGAAGTCAATGGAGCAATATACACCCGGGCAACGTTAACATAATTTCCTCCTTAATGAAACATCTAGACTCAATAGAGCACTCTGTACACACACACATGTTGAATAGGTTACTAAGAAGACCGGACTATGTTTTGAGACTTATCCTTTTGCCAAAATATCAAAAGATTATTGTTTGCGATTGTGTGGTTTAGGAGCACAGGGCGAATTGCGTTATTGCACACGCACCCGTCACAAAGCCGGTGTTCCCGTACAGAAACACACTAGAATGCGTCAATATTGCCCAATATCATCTCACCAGCTCATGCTCGTCTCCGCCCACCTCCATTTCTAGGTTCCGCCCACTCGGCTTCACTGACATCCCATTGAAAAATGACACCAAGTTGGCAAAACCTTCTTTGTGAGCCATCTCAGAATTAGTTGCTAAAATCTTTGTTGTCAGGTTCTTCTGGCTTCTACAGACTGCCTCCCCCCGCGTCAAGCAGTTCGCCCTTTATTCCGTTGCTGGCAATCTCTCTGCAGAGAAGCTTAAATGTCCGAAGCCTGATTGGCCAGTTAGTGACCCCCATCATGTCACATGGGTGTCTAGGGCACTTTCATCATTGTTCTAGAGGTGGAGCCTTGCATCATGATGACGCCACCCCGTTGACTGCGCTGTTTTCCGAGATGGTACAGTCTAATATTGGGATACCTGAGTCTATGGGGGAGGAGACGGTGCAGTCCATTATTGCAGAAGCAGGGGCTGCCCCTGTGGTCGCAGAGTCTGTTACGTTGGCGAGCAGCGGGTCTATAACAAGCGGAGTGGTAGAGTCCAATGAAAGTGGTTGAACAATGTCTGTGATGGGGAGAGTGGTACAGTCCACGGCGGGGATGTGAACAGTGTTTATGACAGCGGGAGTGGAACAGTCCACTGTTGTTTTGGGGGTCTGAAATGAGTCATTGGGTGGTGGCGGCGGCGGCGTTGTGGGGTCGTGCACGGGGGAATGAGCTGAGGAAGAGGAAGGGACGACAACATTATTATCACATGGAGATGAAGATTGAAACTCAGTCGGGACAGAATCTGTGAGCAGGGGAATGGTTGAGTCTGATGTAGAGGGAGGAGGTGGAGGGGGGCACTTGTCATCTTCTGAATCTATTAGAATGGGTAGGGTGGAGTCAGTAGTGATTGGCTCAGTAGAATCAACAATAGTGACACATTCAAGTACAGGGGGAATGGTAGAGTCCACAGGCTGAGGGGTTTCTAACACAGGTGGAATGGTAGAGTCCACAGGCTGAGTGGTTTCTAACACAGGGGGAATGGTAGAGTCCACAGGCTGAGTGGTTTCTAACACAGGGGGAATGGTAGAGTCCACAGGCTGAGTGGTTTCTAACACAGGGGGAATGGTAGAGTCCACAGGCTGAGTGGTTTCTAACACAGGGGGAATGGTAGAGTCCACAGGCTGAGTGGTTTCTAACACAGGGGGAATGGTAGAGTCCACAGGCTGAGTGGTTTCTAACACAGGGGGAATGGTAGAGTCCACAGGCTGAGGGGTTTCTAACACAGGGGGAATGGTAGAGTCCAATAGGGGGGTAGGAGGATGACCAATGACTTCTGGAGCACTCAATGAGGTAGCGATGGATTCTACGACAGAGGGGGTGGAAGGGTCAATTTTGGATGGTGGGGTGGATTCTACAACAGGGGGAATGGGAGGATCCATTATGGAAGTAGGGGTGGATTCTATAACAGGTGTAATTGAAGGGTCTATTATGGAAGCAGGGGTGGATTCTACAATATGGGGAACGGAAGGATCCATTTTTGAAGTAGGGGTTGATTCTATGATGCGGCAAATGGAAGAGTCCACTGCCGGAGCGGTTGAACCGTTGAGTGAAGTCACAGGAGGGGTTTCAGAATGAGAAGGAACGGTGTTGACCAAGATGGAGGTGGGGACGTCCCTGAGGAGTTTGATGGTCATGTCCTTAGTAGGGGAGGCGGAGGGAGCGGTCTCAATCTGACCAGCCGAGGAGGCAGGAGGAACGACAGAATGAATGAGAGGTGGAGGAGTGGAGTCTTTGATGGGCTTGAGAAGAGGATCGGATGATGTGGGCGCTCTATGCCGCGGCGTGGATGAGGACAGGTGCTGCTGCTTACTCGCCCCTGTGACACCTCTCTTATCCAGGAGCAACACAGGAGCACCAGACGGAGGGCGAGCGGTCCGCCCGTTCAGGTCCGTCTTAACCCGGGGCTCGCCGCCTGGGTCGGACCTGATCGTCGTCAGCTCAATGTCGGCGGCCGCCAGAGACCCCGTGAGGTCGACGGCAGACGAGGAAGTGGAGTCCATGGTGACGGCGGCGGCGTGGTGAGGCGTGTCGCGGACCCGGCTGTCTCTGCCTCCACTGTCGGTCGGGGCCAGCAGGAGGTGCTGCTCGCCAGTCCTCCTGGGCGGCAGCAGGGGCGCGCTCCCCGCCCGCGTGTAACAATCGCCGTCGGCCAGGGTCTCGGGCAGCGGCTGGAAGCGCGTCTCGGGGAGGAGGAGGATGCAGATGATGCAGATGAGGGTGCAGCAGGCAAAGATGATGTGGTGGAGGAAGTAGCCCTTCTGGTTGTGGAGCTCCATGATGGGGGCGGTGAGCATGCCAAACCCAGCGCTGGCCAACACCAAACCCAGACCTCCTCCCCTATGGAGAGACACGGCACACATGAGTAACACGCCCGGCACACAAGTCTCCACACACACACACACACACATGTCTCCACACACACACACACACAACTCTCCACACACACAACTCTCCACACAACTCTCCACACACACACACACAACTCTCCACACACACACACACAACTCTCCACACACACACACACACAACTCTCCACACACACACACACACACACCACTCTCCACACACACACACACACACACACACAACTCTCCACACACACACACACACACACAACTCTCCACACACACACACACACACCTCTCTCCACACACACACACACACACACACACACATCTCTCCACACACACACACACACACACACACACATCTCTCCACACACACAACTCTCCACACACACACACACAACTCTCCACACACACACACAACTCTCCACACACACACACACAACTCTCACAAGTACGGGAGTTCGGTAAGATACATTAGTTAGGTCACCTTCTCTGAGGCACATGACTGACCCCAATCTCAAACCCCTCCCTGCCCTCTTTAGGCCCCGCCTGTACAGAACGACTTGTGTTCACTGCAAACTCTGTCTGCAACTCCACAGAGCCCCGTGAACAGACTGAATTTCATTTGATGTCTCCTCTACAACAGCACTGTGTAATGACACTCGCTAATAACATAGCCCTGTCATTTAACTGCCACAACAGCAGAGTGCTACAATACCATGCAACAGAGTCCCGCCAATGCGGTGGCCTCATTTCTCTCCCGTCAGCCCTGTGTCAGGCCTCCAGGGGGCGCTCCAGTTAGCTTTCTGGCAGTGTAGTGCACCAACCATGACTTGCGTAACGAAACACACCACGCTGACAATCCAATGCTGTGTCGTATTATGTGCAGAAAAAATAAAGGCTAATATAAACAATATGTAGATATATACAACTGACATATTACTTGTTGTGAGTATCTCTACGTATGTCTGAGACCAGTATGGTAGAATGCTAAACAAGTGGTCCCACTATGCATACATAATGAGCCAGGCAGAAAAACCTTGAGTCATGCACCTCCTAATTAGAGATCAAAGACTAAGGCTACATTATAACCTAATTATTAGCGTCATATAACCGCATATTCCCTCCATACAAAGTCTACAGCACAACCTTCATTCTCCACAATCGCTTTCTAAAGGACACGTACAGTTATCATGGGACACAGCATCAAATCAATGCAGGTTCTCTCTCAAATGCTCCGTGCCATAAACGTACGAGACACTGAGTTTCATTCATCTCTGAGGAAGCAGGGAAAGACAATTCATCCTGTTTCTAGTTCCCATGTGGGCCAAAACAAGCCTGAAAATATCCTGATCCACATTTTACCCTCCCCCCAAAACCCTCTCTGTCCTCCCCTCCGGGTGGTAAACTCCGAATGTGTGTGTGTGTGTGCTTACCTGATGACGGTAGGTGTGATCTCAGCACAGAAGAAGATGCTCAGGTTGCTCACGGCGTGGGAGGAGAACATGCCGATAATGGAGAAGGCGATGGAGAAGTTCTTATTCAGCGTATCTGAGCGCTCTGAACAAAAGACAAACCACACACTTTACTGGAAATCACTGGCTCCCAACAATGAAGGTGAGATTAGTGGGCATCAGAGAAAAAGCCAACCAAACAAAACATCTCTATCTAATCTACAAAGAGAAACCATGTATTAGTTTATATAGATATAGCTGAGGGGAAACCTCTGCCCTAACAGGAGAATGTCTCTAACTACCCCAAAAACACAGTCACTGCAATCTTGACATAAAACAGGAATCGTTCACGTATGTCCAGCCTAACGTCTTTACCGCGACCTGTTAGACATCCTGTTTAAGTCCTTACAGACGGGGCCTCGCCAAAATCATCACAATTTAAAAGTAATCAGGGCAATCATACAATTCAATAAGCCTGCCTGTTACCCATACGATAAACGGCAAAACAGAAAAACTAGCCTGAAATCAACGCTCAAGAACACGTCAGAGACGGATGAAATGCCTTGAGGAGTCATTTAAGGCAGGTTTACTGCGAGGTGGTGTCCGAATGACAGGCCAGAGTGTCGTCATCTACGTCATGCCACGGTTGGAGGCTCCTTTCTAATCTCTAATCCTCTTTCACTCTGCCAAGTAGCCAGGCTCTTTTTACAGCCAGGTGAAAGATTAAGGCAATGGAAACACAGGGGACAGAGAGAGAGCTAAAGGCTAGTCAGGGTCAGTGACGCAGAGCCAGACAGACAAGATAATTTTCTCTGACTACAATAAAGGAACAGAGGAATTAAGAAAGACACTTTTAATTTGAAAAAGGTAAGACACACGTCTTAATTGAATACAATCTTAGGAAGATTAGGCATGAGAAACTTCAAACGATCAACGGGGATTAGTCCATTTAATACCTGCTAGTCTAGTTAGCACACAGTCAACAACAGAGGCAACTGGGCAGAGACAAACAGGGTGGTTTCACGTGGATTCCATTTTGTTTCACGGTAAAAGACAGGTAGGCTGTATTTGGATGCGTGTTCATGCAGTAGACAGAAGCCAGATAGCTTGTCCTTGAGCCATGTATTCGTTCACGGATGTCTTGAAGCATTTTAAACCGGTCACATGGTGCCTCGGTTTGAACTGTCACCAATCATAGTCGTCAAACACAAAATGAGTAGTCACGGTCTGTGCTAGATCGGACTTGACTCTGGTATGAGTTCATTTGGGTTCTCAGGGAATGGGTGGCGAAAGGGAGAGATAAGAGGTATTTAGTTTGAGGTGGACAACAAAAAAATCTATTCTACCGCTGCATTACGCAACAATATCCCTTCTACATTTTAAGTATTTTTTCATTTTCTCAGTCTTCTACAGTTTTATACAAATGTCAGTTCTGTCATTCTTCCGGCTAAATCAGATTAAATTAATCTGCATCTATTATAATGTGTTTTTAACAGCCTGACACAGATTTAAGTTGATAGATCAAGTTAATCTGCGCTATTTCCAGTGAGCTGACGATAAATGAGCAAACATCGTTGGTAAATAGTTTATCTAGAATGATGAGTTATTGATTAGTTCAGAGTCTAATGCCGGAGAAACTGGAACAAGGGAAACATGGTCTGAGTGAAACAGATGATGGTACTGTACCTATTTTCAGATGGACACTGTACTTCCCAAGCACTATAGGAAGAGAAGGAAACAGAAAAGTTACTAATGCCGTAATGTGATCTTCCACACAAACAAGAAAATGAAAGACAGACAGGAACGTACAGTTTTACACAGACAACGGTCATCATTCAAAAACACCCTCCTGATCAATGAGCTAAGCGATAGAATAAGACGACAAACGCTTTTTCGGTTGTAAAAATCCATCCAATACGAACCACTATAGCACAGAAACGTTTGCATTTTTAAATAGAGTCAAAAGAATCCACACATGCTGTCGGTACGAACCTTCCTGAACAAATTTTAATTGGCTGAGAGCATTTCTATTCACTTTTTGGTGTTCTACTAACAACACGGCTAAAAGCAACTTAAATCCTCTTAGAATTATCCAACGCAGACGTATTTCTCAATAGAACAATGAAAAATATGCGCAACCGAGCTGGTTTTTGTGGCTCACGAGTTGGTTTACATTAGAATCTAATAAAATATATATATATATTTGTATCCTAGCGAAATAAATACTATTATTATTTTTTTTAAAGATGTTATGCTTTATTTAGGAGACAAGTGAGTAAGATGAGGGAAATGGGAGCAGGCCGCAATCTTTCCCACACAGCAGCGATAACCGTGTGCCTATAAGCTATAGCCGAGACCACTGGCCCACCCCAGGCCACCACGGAAATATTCATTTAAATGGCCCATCTTCTGTTGCCTTCGTTCAGATGGGCAGCGTGTTTAACCCTGTCTGAACCAACTGTAATAAACGCCTCGGCATTAGTTCTCAGTCGAACAAGGTAGACAAGATGTTAGCATACTATCATTGTCTGCTGCGGTTTTAAAACCAAATCGAAGAAGCGGCGATATGTTCACAAACAATCAACTCGTTACCAAGAGGTACATTTCAGGTGACGTAAGCCTCCACAGTCCATAGTAGAGTTGCTCGTAACAAAACACACCCTGGTTACAGTAAAGTAATAACAACACCACATGTTTGTTTCCTAAATGAACCCAAAGCATAGATATATTTTTAGGTGAAAGAAATGTTCACAAAACATTAAAGAGGGGGCAGGCGGTTTGGTTGTTTCTACCCAGATACACTAAACCTCAGCAGGCTACTCACAGTTGAGCAGGCCGAGCTGCAGCAGCGATGCCAGGGCAGTAACGATCATGAACATGAGAAGGCCCCCCCGTCTACCCATCAGGCCAACCGCCGGGCACAGTGCCACGCACGACGCCACCGCGATGCCCGCCATGGTGTAGTAGTCAGCGTAGAAGTTGTGGAACATGGTGGACTCGTGGCTCTCGTGGTGGTCCATCATACTGCGGGCAAAGCAGTGGTGGATCCCATATCCTGTCAGCCTGGAAATACAAAGGAGGAAGAGCAGGAGAAGTGTGCCAGGAGGACAGAAAGAGAGGGAGAAGTGTGCCAGGAGGACAGAAAGAGAAGGAGAAGTGTGCCAGGAGGACAGAAAGAGAAGGAGAAGTGTGCCAGGAGGACAGAAAGAGAAGGAGAAGTGTGCCAGGAGGACAGAAAGAGAAGGAGAAGTGTGCCAGGAGGACATAAAGAGAAGGAGAAGTGTGCCAGGAGGACAGAAAGAGAAGGAGAAGTGTGCCAGGAGGACATAAAGAGAAGGAGAAGTGTGCCAGGAGAACAGAAAGAGAGGGAGAAGTGTGCCAGGAGGACAGAAAGAGAAGGAGAAGTGTGCCAGGAGGACATAAAGAGAAGGAGAAGTGTGCAAGGAGGACATAAAGAGAAGGAGAAGTGTGCAAGGAGGACATAAAGAGAAGGAGAAGTGTGCCAGGAGGACATAAAGAGAAGGAGAAGTGTGCCAGGAGAACATAAAGAGAGGGAGAAGTGTGCCAGGAGGACATAAAGAGAGGGAGAAGTGTGCCAGGAGAACATAAAGAGAGGGAGAAGTGTGCCAGGAGAACATAAAGAGAGGGAGAAGTGTGCCAGGAGGACATAAAGAGAGGGAGAAGTGTGCCAGGAGAACATAAAGAGAGGGAGAAGTGTGCCAGGAGGACATAAAGAGAGGGAGAAGTGTGCCAGGAGGACATAAAGAGAGGGAGAAGTGTGCCAGGAGGACAGAAAGAGAAGGAGAAGTGTGCCAGGAGGACATAAAGAGAGGGAGAAGTGTGCCAGGAGAACAGAAAGAGAGGGAGAAGTGTGCCAGGAGGACACAAAGAGAGGGAGAAGTGTGCCAGGAGAACAGAAAGAGAGGGAGAAGTGTGCCAGGAGAACAGAAAGAGAGGGAGAAGTGTGCCAGGAGAACAGAAAGAGAGGGAGAAGTGTGCCAGGAGGACAGAAAGAGAGGGAGAAGTGTGCCAGGAGGACAGAAAGAGAAGGAGAAGTGTGCCAGGAGGACAGAAAGAGAAGGAGAAGTGTGCCAGGAGGACAGAAAGAGAGGGAGAAGTGTGCCAGGAGGACATAAAGAGAGGGAGAAGTGTGCCAGGAGAACATAAAGAGAGGGAGAAGTGTGCCAGGAGGACATAAAGAGAGGGAGAAGTGTGCCAGGAGGACATAAAGAGAGGGAGAAGTGTGCCAGGAGGACAGAAAGAGAGGGAGAAGTGTGCCAGGAGGACAGAAAGAGAGGGAGAAGTGTGCCAGGAGGACAGAAAGAGAGGGAGAAGTGTGCCAGGAGGACATAAAGAGAGGGAGAAGTGTGCCAGGAGGACAGAAAGAGAGGGAGAAGTGTGCCAGGAGGACAGAAAGAGAGGGAGAAGTGTGCCAGGAGGACAGAAAGAGAGGGAGAAGTGTGCCAGGAGGACATAAAGAGAGGGAGAAGTGTGCCAGGAGAACATAAAGAGGGAGAAGTGTGCCAGGAGAACAGAAAGAGAGGGAGAAGTGTGCCAGGAGGACAGAAAGAGAGGGAGAAGTGTGCCAGGAGGACAGAAAGAGAGGGAGAAGTGTGCCAGGAGGACAGAAAGAGAGGGAGAAGTGTGCCAGGAGGACAGAAAGAGAGGGAGAAGTGTGCCAGGAGGACAGAAAGAGAGGGAGAAGTGTGCCAGGAGAACATAAAGAGAAGGAGAAGTGTGCCAGGAGGACATAAAGAGAGGGAGAAGTGTGCCAGGAGAACAGAAAGAGAAGGAGAAGTGTGCCAGGAGGACAGAAAGAGAGGGAGAAGTGTGCCAGGAGGACAGAAAGAGAGGGAGAAGTGTGCCAGGAGGACAGAAAGAGAGGGAGAAGTGTGCCAGGAGGACAGAAAGAGAGGGAGAGAAGTGTGCCAGGAGAACAGAAAGAGGGAGAGAAGTGTGCCAGGAGAACAGAAAGAGAGGGAGGGAGATTGGGACAGTCACTAAGGGAGGAGAAAGGCAGACATCTATTCTAATCTCCATTGAAACAACAAAGGCACACAAACACAAAAGGTTCTCCTCCACTTCTCATATCCAGTTCTCTCATGAGCACACAGCTCATGTAAAATTCATGGTCGGACTGTAGTCAGGGACGTGGTCCACTGAAATAGCCGGGGCTGTGTCTAAGTATGCCTGTCTAAATGACTGGGTTATGTGAGTGAAGAGGGGCAGCTTTATTCTGAAGGCCAATGGAGAGACTGAGACAAACTGGATAAAGGCCTACTAGCTGCACAGTGACAGGAGATGGTCGAATAGACAGAATGACCGGCTGACAACTTGCTCAGGGACACACGGCACTGGTTAAGCAAGGACGGTGTCAAAAAACACAAGTCTACATGGAATGAGGAGACTAGATGAATCTTCATTCTGAAGGTGATGGACAAAAACAAACAGACAGGTGGGTGGACAGACAGGTGGGTGGACAGACAGGTGGGTGGACAGACAGGTGGGTGGACAGACAGTCCTTACAGCACAGACAGGTGGGTGGACAGTCAGTCCTTACAGCACAGACAGGTGGGTGGCATAACAAATAAACCTGATGATAGCTGAGAGCACAGAAGATGCTGGTCGATGCTGCATGGAGTTGACAGGTCAATAATCTCCTCATCCCGGAAAACCAAGCCACGCATTTAACACCATGAAGACAAACATGTAGGTACAAACACACACACACACGATAGCACTTACGAGTTTACGCAGAGAACCACAATGTTTTTCCACAGGTTCCTCGTCCCAACCATCTTGACAATACAGGTCTTTTTGGGTTTCTTGGGAAGAGCTCTCTGCAGCTCTGAAATGATGAGAAGAAGTCTGGTAAATAGAGACCTAATGCACAATACTGAAGATCACAGTTGGGGGCATAGCCAACCACTAGGGCTGAAACGAATAGTCGACGAAAATTAATAATGTTTAACAAATATTTGTGTTATATTGTAATGTGGACCTAAAGATGCAATCCAAAAGAAGAAAACTTCGATTGCTAAAATGTCTGACAACTGGAGCAGAACAGGTTGCGCTGGGGTGGTTTCACTAAAGTTTTGCCAAAAATGATGTCATCAGTAAAACGTGTAGGGGGATCTTGCTTTTCATGTAAGCACAACAGGCATGCTGGGACATTTAAATAGGAAACATCCCGGAACAACGAGTTATAAAAAAACATTACGCTGTATTTCACACATGGTACCATCGTAGCAACTCGTCCACGGACAGCAGTTAGACAGTTTAGTGTTCAGAGAGCATTTGTGATTTGAGTTGGACAAAATGTGACATTTTTTTTAAAGCTCAAGTCATTTCCTTGTTTCATTTATTAGTTAGAATGAGTACAACTCGATGTTTTAACAAATTGCAAGAGCTGAATAATCGTTAAAAGCCTACTGATGAATCCTTGGGAAAGTAGATGACTAATCGTTCGACTAATCAATCAAATAATCGTCAGATTAGTTGATTTTCAAAATAATAGTTTGCTGCAGCCCGACCAACCACATTACTTCCTGTTATCCACATGACGAAATGTAAACAGTGACACTTAACTAGGTGATCCACAGCTACACATTTCCTCCCACATCAGTTGTGTTTGCTGGGAGGCAGGTAGTGGGGGGATGAGGGGGGGCTGTTGAACCAGGAAACGACTGGGGGGAAAACGAGGAATGTTTTCACAGGACAACGCCCCAGTAAAACAGATCGTGACACGGGCACGGATGTTTTGAAATATGAGGTGTTGCTGTGGAAACAAAACTATCCGTTGTGCGCGCAGAATGTGCAAGAGATAGGATTAGTTGGAATTCTGTCTTTTTATGGAATCATCGTCCGGCCCGGCAGCAGAGTCCTTTTTACAGGGCTATTGGTAAACTGACAAGCCATTCCAGAGGTAACATTAATTTATTCCACATACCACACAGACGCTGGAGATCAAACACACACACACACACACACACACACAGTCAGAGGGGGGGCTTCTGGTCACATCTGAACGTTTTTACAGCTGTGGGAGTCAGATGCAGCGTAGGAAGATGTCACGTGACTAAACCCACATGACCAGGGCCAGGGAGACGGATACCCCACCGACAAAAGAAAGCATCTAGGACGCTACAGTCGCGTATTTGGACCACATGCGTCTGACAGAAAACTTAACGTGACAGAGGGGATTAATGGGAATCACCATGCCAACACAAAACAATTGTACAACGTCTTCCTAGACACTCATCGGCATACAGTCAATAGAATTGTGTTATGTACCTTGTTTATTGTAACGTGATATTTTCAGAAAATACTATTTGCTTACCATAACAACTTCCTGTTTCATTTAATAATTTCACATGTATTTGAGGAACGATAGGGGTATTTAACTCTAGACCTCAAAGCGAGTTTCACTTCATTTCGCCCATTGCAACATATTCAGTGCTGCTACACCACGCGTGTCTTATCAATGACGAGGAGAAAACCCTGCAGGATCCAGACCCCGTAGAGTACGGGTTGGACAGCCCTGATTGGGTTTGTTGAATAGTTAGCGTCGTATGGAATATGTCAAAAGAGACCACCCAACCAGACGAGAAAGAGACACATCTATGTGGTATCCGCTGGTACCGGCTGTTCTAAACATAGACCTGTGGTTAGATCTCACTGGACGCCGAGGCCGAGGGCACATTGATCGAACCAGGTCCCACCGACGTGGTCTGAGCAATGCCACGCCCCCATGGCCTCAAAATGTACAAATTAAGTTAATTAATGGCCTGAAGGGTATACGTTTACTACACTGTATACGGTATACGTTTACTACACTGTCAATATCCCAACGTCCCCAGAGACGGGGCCGTTACTATGGAAACCCATCCGACCCATTCACACTCTGACCAAGCTGTTCAGTTGCAAATACAAGCCAACTGATCTGGCTAGTGAAATGTTAGAACAAAAGCAAACACCGAAGACAAAAGAAAACATGCTCTCAAATAACCAATACCACAGCGAAAAACACAGACAAACAACCTAAAGAGTTCTGTAGGACAAAAGCAGAGACAAAAGGGATGCCCTTCTCCTTCCCTTTGTAATCTACCTGAAAGGATGTGGTCACTGTCCTGCTCCGTGTTGACCTGGTTTTTCTTCACAATATGTCCCATGATGCTCTTGGAGCGACCATATTGTTGAGTGGCTAGTAACCATCGTAGAGACTCCGGGAAGATCCTGCAGGGAAACGACAGGGAACACTCACCAACTCTCCTGAACACGAATCACAGGATCAAATACAACCTCCTTTCTTTGATGATCGGCTAACTTAAATCTCCAGTGACAATGGTCCTCCCTCCGGCGATGTGTCAACGTGCAATGCTTTCTTCAAGCTGAACAGAACTTAGAAAGAAACAATACTGTGCTCTCTGTAGCCTTTGAAATTCTTACATTGTATTTGTGTGAAAGCCATTTGGTGAGGAGTTCTGTTTCACAGGAATGGCAATGAGCTACGATTCTCCACGACGAACACTTTAATCTATCCCCGGTCGTCAATCATCTCTCGGGTCTATAGTGTGACTACAGGCTAAATTGTAAGTAATAACTAAGGATTTATTGTGCTGACCTTAAAGAGAGCGTTTACAGTACCAATGTTCAGTTGAGGTTGTCTGAAGGATGGAGCTATATTCATTACGACAAGCTATTGTGGGGTTTTCTACCGTGGGTGAGCGCAGTGCCAATATTCCCTTCGGAACAAGAAGCGTTCACTCAATTCTACAAATCGCTCATTAACCTCCAGCGGTCTGTGAACTACACAGCGAGTTAGACGATACGGATGCAATTATCTCAATGTGATTCCTAGCTTAAATACACCACACGTCCACATGTACTGTGTTTGGTTATCCAGTCACATGACCGGTTCTGGTGTCGGACTCATACAGTCGCCTCATTACCGCAAATCCAAACGAGCTAAATAGTGGCGAGTTTGGAACACGCGTCGTCGGAAACGTAATACGGCTCAAGTGAGCTGCTAGTCGCCCTAGACCAATGTGTCGGAGAATGTGGGTTAGCTGTTGGACGGCAAATCCAATCCCAGGAGTGCCGTGTGCGCCGTCGCAGATGTGGAGCAAAGTCAGGACTGTCCTCACCAGATGTACGAGAGCATGAGGAGCAGCGGGCAGATGATGACGGCCTGCAGAACCTGCCAGTCTCCACAGAGGTAGGCCATGCCTGGCATCAGGAGCTGACCACCAAGCACCACGAAGCTGGCCACCATGGTCATGGGGAAACGCCAGGCCGGCAGACACAGCTCGATCCCTGTGAGACAGAGAGAGGAGGTGGGTGAGACCCAGTGAGATCACAACACAGAGACGACAGACAACGGAAAACATCTCCCCGTGGAGTTGGCCTCCCTAGTACAGACCCAGGTCCGACTCTGACAGGGAATACATTCCACTATAATACAGATAGAACTCGGTCTCTGTTCTAGAGAGCTGGGAGGGAACAAGGTCAACGATATCAAGTCCACACACAAACAAGTTGACAGTGTGTGGACAGAGGAGCGGCAGGTCGGTTCCATACACGGCCCTTGTTCCTTGTTCCCTGGCATGCAGAGGAGCCTTTCAGAAAATAATGCTTCTCTGATATTGGGAACGTTACGTTTTTACAAACTTGCTGATATCCCACGCATTTCTGAGGTGAGATCAGCAATGGGGACACCCGCCTACATGACCAGAGATATAACCGGTAACGTCATAGAGACCGGCGTCCTGGTGCAGAAACAGGGACGTATATAAAACGGAAGAACGTTGTTCAAGGAGATTATTCGGGAAAAGTCTATTGTTACAGAACCACAAACCACAACCTCTGTTCTGACTGGGCCGAGCCCTATTGCACTGAACTAATGAGAACCGCCGTGTACTTATGTCTCCCCTGCTACAGCTACTATCAGAAAGGCCTCCGTTCATTCATACGGTCATTAGCATGCATGCCACAGCCGGGCTAGCCTCAGAAACACCCAGAACTAGCTTGACACTGCAGCAGCACAAATAAGTACAAGAAAAACTAGGAAGTGTCTGCTGCAGTACTATAGAACAGAAAACAAGAGAATTATCGCCAACTATAGCACAGGAACATTTCTAGTGAATATGCCACCATATCAGATAAACAGCTCCAATATAGCCCTACCATACTGGCCAAATGGTACCAGTATATATGCTACTAAACTAGAACAGTTCCAATATGTCCGCCTCCACACTAGTGGAACAGTTCCAATACGTCCGCCTCCACACTAGTGGAACAGTTCCAATAGGTCCGCCTCCATACTAGTGGAACAGTTCCAATACGTCCGCCTCCATACTAGTGGAACAGTTCCAATACGCCCGCCTCCATACTAGTGGAACAGTTCCAATACGTCCGCCTCCATACTAGTGGAACAGTTCCAATACCTCCGCCTCCATACTAGTGGAACAGTTCCAATACGTCCGCCTCCATACTAGTGGAACAGTTCCAATACGTCCGCCTCCATACTAGTGGAACAGTTCCAATACGTCCGCCTCCATACTAGTGGAACAGTTCCAATACGTCCGCCTCCATACTAGTGGAACAGTTCCAAAATGTCTGCCTCCATACTATAGTAACTAGTATAATGTCTGCAACCATATATTGTAACTGGTATTGTAATATATCTGCCAACATACTACTGTAATAATTACACAGTGCGTCAGCATTCTCAAACTGCAGCACATGGGCTCCACACCAGATGGGCTCAGCACCAGATGGGCTCAGCACCAGATGGGCTCAGCACCAGATGGGCTCCGCACCAGATGGGCTCCGCACCAGATGGGCTCCGCACCAGATGGGCTCCGCACCAGATGGGCTCAGCACCAGATGGGTGTTTCAAGGTGACAGGGCTTGGATATAATAGTGTTTGAAGGCTGCAGCTCCCCTTCCTTCCAGTGGGAAAGCCCAGAATTTTAATGAGACTCTGCCCCCGTCCCTGCTAGTATGAATAATGCTTTGTGTTCACAAGACAGTAACGCAGCTGGAACGACAAAGCCGCGAACGGGGGGTCGAGGTCAAGCGGAGGGGCAATGGGTTTGATGTAGCCTCATTCTGACACAGCTGGAACTACAAAACCAAGACAGAGACGTCGAGGAGAAAAAGGGTTCGAAGGAAGACACGAGGGGAGTGTGAATAGGAGGGTTTTGGAGTAACTATGTCATACAGCCCAGTGGGAGGTTAGTGAGGAAACCCATGTTGTGTGTGCTTATGGGACTCTGTTACTAGAACATATGAATGCAATTACTGAACATTCTGTACAGACGTACAACAAGTTCAAACACGAGACACACACACCCACACGTGTACAAAACATTACGTCTGACTGGTCCTCCACGTGCTGACAATAAAGTGCTGACCTGCCAAAGACATGGACTCTACAAAACCCCTGAAGGTGTCCTGTGATATCAAGACCTTAGCAGAAGATCCTGTGAGTTGTGAGGTGGTGCCGCTGTGGATCTGGCTAATTGGTCAAGCAGATCCCGTAGACGACCAATGAGGATTGAGATTTGGGGGATTTGGAGACCAAGGCAACACCATGTCCTCAAACCGTTCCTGAACAATATGTGCGGTGTAGCAGGGAGCATTACCGGTAATGGTTTGGTTAACATTTCATCTACCCAGACCCCAATAAGAGGCACTTGTTAGGTGATCAACGTTATCTGCTTCACCTGGGCCATAATGTTTGGGTCATCAGTGTACGTCCCCATCACACACACACACACACACACACACACACACACACACACACACACACACACACACACACACACACACACACACACACACACACACACACACACACACACACACACACACACACACACACACACACACACACACACACACACACACACACACACACACACACACACACACACACACACACACACACACACACACACACACACACACACACACACACACACACACACACACACACACACACACACACACACACACACACACACACACACACACACACACACACACACACACACACACACACACACACACACACACACACACACACACACACACACACACACACACACACACACACACACACACACACACACACACACACACACACACACACACACACACACACACACACACACACACACACACACACACACACACACACACACACACACACACACACACACACACACACACACACACACACACACACACACACACACACACACACACACACACACACACACACACACACACACACACACACACACACACACACACACACACACACACACACACACACACACACACACACACACACACACACACACACACACACACACACACACACACACACACACACACACACACACACACACACACACACACACACACACACACACACACACACACACACACACACACACACACACACACCTAGATGAGTCTTTTCTGAGACCTTATTCAATCTGACCCTAATCTGACCCTAATCTGACCCTAATCTTCCACATCCCTCCTGATCAGCAGCCCCTCCCATTCAGTGTCCCAGCCACCAGGTCCGGCCGCCTGCCGACACAGAACCCAGTGCTCAGCTGATGTAACACACACACACACATCGCCAGAGGCAACAGAGCAGATGCTGCCATGACCCGTGTCTGACCGAACAGCAGCGTACAAACATCAACAACAACAGAACGTCATAGAGTCAGAGAACGTCCATTGTTCCGACCAGCCAGTTCTGGACTCAGGTGCCAGATAGCCTAGCGGAAAGAGCCTTAGAAGGTTCAAACCCGGAGCCATCAAGGTGAGACATCTGTAGCCGTGCCCTTGCGCAATGCAGTCACTCCTGTCCATTGCTCTGGATAAGATCTTCTGCTCAAATGCCAATGTAAAAGTTCAGATTATTATGTCACTTCCCTGTGACTAGAGTGTAGCACCACAGCACTCCGACCTTTAACCAGTAGTCACATGCTCTGGCTCCGCCCCAAATTGCTCCTGTGACCCGTGCCACTGGGTTTGTGTGTCAACATGTACGTGCATGTGTGTGTGAGTTTCAGCCAGTAAACAGCTTCAGGGCCGTTCCTTCCAAATGCAGTACAGATGGTCGGAGACATATTACACTCAGCAATGAGGAAGCGCAAACGAAATCACAAGTGAATCAACGAACTCAATAGGAGGACAGATTGTCATAGAGAAAGAGACATTGATTGAAGCGTTGATCAATGAATTTGACTTGACTTATTTCTACACAATAAGACAATAACAGATTGCAGTCAGATCAGGAGTTTATCTGAAACCGGAAATTGAAGCAGTAACCATCAAGCACTGTGATGAACAGAGAGATGTGGGCCAACAATATCACACTCCTAAAACTAATCTAAAAGGCCATGACTAATTTTAACTTCTGCCTGTTGAATGTGCACGGGTGGATGTGTTCGGGCGCTTGTGTACAAGCGTCTGTTGCCAATTCCTCGGTCCGCAGGAAAAACTGTCACTATCGATAAGGCTTCTCTGCTCCACTTATCCCAAATGGGAACAGACACACAGATAGAAGAGCTCCCGTCTGTGTTACACAAACACAGATAATAGAGAAACAAGTGCCAACAAAACCAAATAGTCAGCCGGTGGACAGATTAGGAGAACCGTTTACTCTGTGGTTACTCGCTCCTTGGCGATAAGTGGAAGACACCACGCACGAGTCTAAGACAATGTGGCCCTGTTCTGCCGTGTCTGACTGCTTATTCGGTGTGAGAGAGGCATCATGTGATGTTGTCACATTGTGAAAGCATGAGTCATATCTCAGTCGCTTAACACCGAGTCAGCAATATGGGGCTACTACTGTATCAAGCTAGGCCCTCGTCCGTCCACCGCTCGGGGAGGCCCTCGTCCGTCCACCGCTCGGGGAGGCCCTCGTCCGTCCACCGCTCGGGGAGGCCCTCGTCCGTCCACCGCTCGGGGAGGCCCTCGTCCGTCCACCGCTCGGGGAGGCCCTCGTCCGTCCACCGCTCGGGGAGGCCCTCGTCCGTCCACCGCTCGGGGAGGCCCTCGTCCGTCCACTACATTTTATTGGGTGTCATAACAGCCCAAGTGGACAGGATGGGGGCAGAGTGACGCACTGAGGAAGGAAGTTTGCCCAGCAGCCGGGGAATGTGTGCTCAGCACAAAAGTGAACTTTACCCTGACCTGAGGAAGCAACGAGTCTGCAGCTTGACTCGTTAATTTAGACACAAGTGGGGGAGCAGAGTGGAACAAGACATGTGGGGAATGAGAACAGATAGGACAAGGAGGGGTTGTGCGCTAGCTAAGAAAACCTAGTCACCCGGCATGTCACAGATAGTTTTCTGTCTCCCAGAAATCAGGCTGATCTCAGCACACATTTGACTAATCAGCCAGGTCAGTACATCCCAAACTGATGTTGTTCAGGTAAACATACGTGTGTGGTAAACAGGGGTACGCTGTCCACCACAGATATTGCATATTGTTTTTCCAGTACATCTCGTGAGGGCTATATGGTTCCATGCAAAGCTTACAATAGTTCTGAGAAATTGAGCATCAAAGGACTCACTTCACTGAACTCATAAGTGATCTCAAAACGTGTCACGTTCTGTCACAACCAATTACAGTCCTCACATTTTTTAATGTTATTCTGAACGAAAATTATAAAAATATTAAAAAGTAAGTATTTAACGAAGGAAAATACCCTACTCCTAAACACAACAAAGGTGTCTGGTGCCAAATCAAGCAACACCTTAGTAAAATGACAAACTATTTCATGTAGATAGCCAAATGTTCAAGCTGAGCCATGAACAAGTAAACTAATCCAGTACATGTTTCCGGTTTCTGAGACTGTAAATGTCACTAATCTGCTGGCTGGTGGGTAATCGTAACGAAATATCAAAAACGATGTCCAGTAAAACAATAGAAAAACCACAAAGCATTGCGAAATGGGCCATTATTATTGTATATTTACAAAAATAACTGACGTTCTTGCAAAACAAAAAGCACTAGCTATTATTGTACTCTATTATTGTACTATATTCAGAAATAGACATGTACTTTTTGTCCCAGAAGTCAGTACTGTTTTGTCAAGCATCATCTTTCACAACTTTACAAGTGGTATTTTTATTAAGACACATGTCAGTTTAAGGATTGTACATTTTCTTAAAAATCAAATATACCACACATGACGGATATCATGTGACCTATAACTAGCATGTAAGACCCGGTAAGTCATATTAGCACTTGTGTGTGGAAACGTGATCAGGTTATGTGACAGTATTTCCCTTGTGTCAGACTCTGCGGTGGTCACCAGTGACAGTGTTGTGGGTGTTAAGTGTCATGACAAACGCATCTGACTGGAATGAATGGACATTGTATTATCTGTCTGTCAAAAATGTTACCCGTCAACACAAAATAAACAGAACAACAACCTGATGAAATCCTGAAAACTACCACCAGAGTTCAATTCTGAATAGATAAATAAAAAATATTCAAAATTTTGCATTTATTGTAAATAAAAACGTACAAACTCAATCTGTATGAACCCATTTACAGAATAAAAGTGTCAAATTAATCAATAAAAACATTGCATTTCTGTGATTTTAAAGGTAGACTACCATAATGTCTTTAGGAAATACAACACACAGATTTCTTATTAAAGTGTGGGCAAGGAAACCACATGTAGACGAACTTGGAATTGCAGCCAGTTGCTGGGACACTTCTAGTTAGAAGTCCAGTGTTACCAGAACATCTCTCAACAACATGCCAGAGCCTGGAGGCACACAAATACTGACAAGCTCCCACACACGCTCGTGCACACAAACGTGCAAACAGGCATACAAGCATACAGGCATACAGACATACGTGCATACAGGCAAACGTGCATACAGGCAAACAGGCAAAACAATGGCACCAGGGAATAACATGCTCATGAGGATGGCCTGTTCAGACACTGTTTAACACCCAAGAATCACATGACGAACCCTGCAGTATATGAAGCAACAAGCGGATTGTTTAGAATGCACTGAAATCCAATATGCTGTGAGTCTTTGCGATGAGCCAGGGCAATGGTTTCAACATTTACAATTAATTACAGGAACAGATTGGCAATAATGGGTAGCTAAAACTCACAAATTAAGATGTAATTTAAATGATTCATATCAACTGTATAAAAGGCCAGAAGAAAAGTAACCTGGCCTAAAGTGCAATGACAAAACATACGCCTACAACACACACACACACACACACACACGCACACGCACACGCAAATTAGGTGAATCCTACACACTTCACCAGGATACACACTGATCACAAAACACCACACCTACGACAAGCAGTGACTCAGACACAGATGCACGGGGAACAAAACGCTGCATAAAAACATGATGAGGACATAATAAGCAAGCACAGGCCTATGTGTAATGCTACAACAGGCCTACGTTTAAAGCTACCACAGGCCTACGTGTAAAGCTACCACAGGCCTAAGTGTAATGCTACAACAGGCCTATGTGTAATGCTACAACAGGCCTGCGTGTAAATCAACCACAGGCCTACGCGTAATGCTACCACAGACCTACGTATAATGCTACAACAGGCCTACGTATAATGCTACAACAGGCCTACGTGTAATGCTACAACAGGCCTACGTGTAATGCTACAACAGGCCTACGTGTAATGCTACAACAGGCCTACGTGTAATGCTACAACAGGCCTACGTGTAATGCTACAACAGGCCTACGTGTAAAGCTACCACAGGCCTAAGTGTAATGCTACAACAGGCCTAAGTGTAATGCTACAACAGGCCTACGTGTAAATCAACAACAGGCCTACGTGTAATGCTACCACAGGCCTAAGTGTAATGCTGCAACAGGCCTACGTGTAAAGCTACAACAGGCCTACGTGTAATGCTACAACAGGCCTACGTGTAATGCTACAACAGGCCTACGTGTAATGCTACAACATATATCTATATCTCTAAATATTAATATATATCTATATCTCTAAATATTAATATATATCTATATCTCTCTATATCTCTCTATATCTCTCTATATCTCTCTATATCTCTCTATATCTCTCTATATCTCTCTATATCTCTCTATATCTCTATCTCTATATCTATCTATCTATCTATATATCTATATATCTATATAGATATAGATATAGACTATTTTCACAAGTTTCTAGAGGAGAAACGGAACAGAACAGAAGAGAGATTGTCTAGGTCAAGAGGGTAGAATAAACACACAAGAATACTCAGGTCCAAAGTTCTAGACAGCAAAGTAGGCGTGAACCGGGATTTTACATTTGAAACATTCAAACGTGAACATATGGGAGGTCCATGAAGGTAGAAAAGCGCTGGGCAATGTGTCGGGGAGGTGTTTGAGAGGACACTCCTGGACGTATTGTAGCCTTCATGAGCCTCCGCAGATAAGCCAACAGAAAAGGCATCACAATTAGTTCAGACTGGGAGAAATAAACGAGTGGATGACTCACTCTGCTCCAGGCTGTGACAGCGTAGCCCTTACCCACGCTATACACTGTGTGGCTGGAACAACTCCGAATGTTGCGGTTCAAATGAACAATTCGGAAATAACAGTAGTGAACTCTCTTTGTAAGCGTGTGCCCAGCCTGTTGGGATGACAACGACGGTCAGAAGCTGTGTTATTATGCGCCGGCTCACATCAGCCTGGTCTGCGAACGGAATGCCTGAATGCTAACAGGCCAGCGAATTGAGCGCAGCCGTTTTGTCCCAGGAGAGGCTTACTGTTCGACATGGAACTTAATGACTGGCTGGCACTGGTAATACAGTAGCATGGAATGGACAGAAGTGGGGATTGTCCCGGTCGTGGTGTTAAGGTGCATTCCCCTCAGTGTTTCTCCTACACAGAAGATTTCCGACGAGGCTAAAATCCACGAGCACCATGCAAACACACACACACTGCTCTTAGATGTCCAATGAGAACCAGCTATGTAGCCCATCCACGCAATAGCACTGTATGTCCACAAACGCTAGCCGTGGCATTTCATTACCGGGACGCCCTGGACATTTTCCAGTTTGCATTCCACCCCAACTGATAAACAGATGATGCAATCTGTATGGCTCTCGACACGGCGCTCAACAAACTGGTCCAGAGGAATTTGTGAGAATGCTGTTCGTTGAGTACAGCTCTGCGTTTGCTGCTATTATACCCTCCATAGTCAGCACTAAGCTCAGCAGCCTGTGACCGCTGGAACTGGACGCCAGGCTGCCTACAATTGGTGATGATAGCAAAAACACAAGCGCCACGCTAAACCTCTATAGTGAGGTTCCTCAGGGCTGTGTGCAGTGTCCCTGGTATGGCATCTACACCCATGCGTGGTGCCCAGGGCCCAGCTCCATGTCATCCTATACCTCTACACCAACGCCGTGTCCGAGAAAGGCCCCAAAAATAGTCATATGACCCCGGCTAGTCAAGACATTCCATAGTCCACAGCACCACATCGCCGGCAACCAATCTGTTACAACTGAATCAAGTCTGTAACTGTTCAAGATCCTGCACAGCTTCCATCTCCAAGACATGATACTGTTAAACAATACTGTCACAGTATGATCGTATCGCAGCCCACATACATTTACATTTTTGCAATAACTCTGTACACACACACACTTAACATGAACATGTTACCTGATGCCATGCGGTAACACACACATTCCAAGAAATGTCATTTCCATTGAATCTGTTGATAACGCTAGCACTTTCTCTCTACTACCTATTTCTCTGATGAACCAAATCATCTCCTAACAAAGGCACACCTCCTGGTCTTCCTAAATTATATTGTGAGAAGATGCATTTATATAGTTAATTGAAAAACGGATACCGTGATGTATATATCGCAACTGTCCGTGCTTCAAATTATATAAATACACTATAGGTCATAGCACCCAGGTCTAGCACAAGTCATAGAACCGTGATATACATATCTATATATATATATATATATATAGTTACAGTCAGTGCTTCAAATTATATATATACACTATAGGAGGGAGTGTGATGCCCTGATTAATGTTCTGCTGGGAAACCCTGGGTCTGGACATTAATGTGGACGTCAATTTGACACGTTCCAGCTGCCTAAACATTGTTGCAGACCCAAGGTCACCCCTTCATGGCAATGGTTTCCCTGATGGCAGTGGCCTCTTTCAGCTGGATAATGCCCTCTGCCACATTGAACACGCTGTTCAGGAACAGTTTAAGGAACATGATGAAGGGTTCAAGGTGTTGTCCTGGCCATCAAACCCCCCAGATCACATTAAGTATATGTGGGTTGTCCTTGAACAACCAAATTCACGGCGGCTCCACTTTACAACTTACAGGACTTGAAGGATCTGCTGTAAATGTCTTGGTGCCCTGATATCACAGGACAACTTCAGGGGACATGTAGAGACCATGTCTATGTTTAGTAAGTAGGTGCTATGAGAAGGAAAGCGATATCTAAATGTGATTTCTAAATGCGATGTCTAATGGCATCTGGCATCCTGAGCTTGTATGCATAACAAAATGCAAAACATAAATAACATAATAGCCCATCAGATTTGAGAGTATGTTCGCCAATCCTCCAAAACATTTGGTGCTAACCAAAACCCAAATACAATACTGTTCCGTCTAGTTACTCCACAATTAAAGGCATACTGTGAATGCCTAGATGTTCTCAATACCCAATTCTACCATTTGATTATGCATCCTTTTGGGGAACAGGATTAAAGCATTTTATAAAGTCTGCCAAAAGATCCTTTAAACTGTACACTATATAGAGTTGCATAATTGAGTGATAGTGGTGGATAAAAATAATCCAAAGCTCTGATAAGCTCCAGCATTTGAATAGTGGCACCAACAGAGACATAGGGAGACCAAACCTACCACATCATGACAAAATATGACCATTAAAGGGAAAATAACTCAGCTAACTTGGGAGTCCTCTCGACTTGATTAAAAAATATACACTCTAGTTTTTCTGTGTGCTGGAATGTGTCACACCAGCATGACTGCAAAAGATATGTAAGCCACCAACCATGGATGACAATTATGAAATAAGTCTTAAACCACACTTAAAGTTAAAACAGGATTTGGCTCTAAATACCCAGAATTGCGTTCCAAATTGTAGCCAAACTGAGAATATAAAAAATTCTAATAATCATGACAGCTTTGTAATTAGGCTAGTAGAATTTGCAGGAACATTATGGCTCTTATCAGACCCAGGTGTTCTAGGCAGAAGTTCATAAATGGATTTGTAGACACAGCGGAAACAATATGAACGAACCAGGGTCAAACCGGCTATTGTGCCTCTGACGAATCAATGTTGACAATTTGCTTATTACAATGCCATTTAATTAACAGTGCAATTTATCAGGGCTGATTATTCAACGTGGACTTTTGGACTTGTAGAAGGCACATATACCCTGTAGTATGGAAAAATAAGCTTGTTAAAAAACCTAGCACACAGTACATTCCGCAAGTTGCCACGCCAACAACAGTTAATTGAGTCATCAGTGTCACCACATCAATACATTAAAAATGTATGCTCCGCTAAACAACAGCTATTCGCCTTTTTCCCTCCTCAAACTCAGAAAAGCAAGACGCCCCTCTGGCCCAGCGTTCATCCGGCCACTTTTATTCAGCTCCACTCTGACTGGCCGTCCCATCCTCCTGAGGCCAGAGGGCCTGTATGACGACCAATCGCAGCAGTCTATTTTAGTAAAGCTTTTCAAGGTAGACAGTGTGGAGTTAATTATAATGACAAGGACACGGAGGGCCCCAGTACAGCCCATTTGCCCCAGTCTGCGCTCACTCCCAAAGCATCAGACAATAATCTGTTGTACAGTGGGACTGTACTATGCATCAACCATAAGGCTAGACATCAGCTATCAACTCCCTGTCATCATCCAACCCCCAAAGACAGGTTAGGGTTTGAAGGAGCAAACAACGGAAATGCAGTGTAACCGTGGCACTGAAGTGGGCACACACTCTTCTGTTCTGTCAATCAATCTATTGAAGACGACGAATGCAGGACAAACATTTACTTTACTTTAAGAGTGAACTTGATTTAGAAAAACTCTATTCATTTGAACGCTTTCCTGTCCTTCTTGGAACTACTTAATAGGAACTTCCAGAGTTTAACCCCAGAGACACAAGTCAGCAGATCCCTGTCAGTTGATATGCCTTTATAAGGAAGCTAAGTCCACTAAGAGGAGGCTACATTTACACTGAGATGCCGTATGATCAAGTGTGTTTGACTCCACAAGAAAACACGCAGGGTCAAACTGGCCTTAGTCATAATCGCTCAGGTCTTCACTGCTGCCCATTTCTCCTGAATCCAACACGGTTGACTACGAGAGCTTATTGTCAGCTCGCCATCTTATCCGGTGGTTCCCTACCAGGGGCACGAGGACCCCACAAGGTTCTTGGCCAATCAACTGGGGGCACTTGAGAACTCTGACGACAACAAAGGCTTCATAGAGAAAATAACATGAGGGTGTACCTCAGGTGGGCTTAGAGCAGAGCACACTAACGAAACAGGGTTAGGGACCTCTAATTTGCCCTGACCTTGACATATGCCCCTATTACGAGATGATCCACACTATTCGCTTCACCCGTGAGTAGTCATAATGTTTGGGCTCATCAGTGCTAATTCAAGCCATGGGAGACTACAATCACAAAAACAAGACCACAGAAATCAACTGCCCAGACAGAAGGCAGCACACCCATATCTACAGCTCGTGGAAACGCTCACCGAACAGACAGGAATCCCTGACCGGCACAGGAAGGAATGGGGGTTAGCATGTTCAGCAGGACTTACTGAGGACTTACTGAGGATGTAGAGGGAGAGAGCGATGCCCGCCAGGCAGAAGCCCTCGAAGAAGCGCAGGGTGCTGAACATGGGAACATTGACTGAGAAGGCCACGGTCAGGCCGAATACCAGCATGAACAGGACAGAGGTGATCATGACCGGGTGGCGACCAAACCTGAGGATGGGAGGAGAAAAACGGTGAGAAAGGAGTGATAGGTTATTGACCCGTTTAAAGGTCGACCGCTCGTGATTTTTCATAGCCAATAGTGATTATCGAAGGACCAGAAAAAGCTGATTTTTACAAATAAACTTTCGTTCAATGGTTTGGGTCACTTAGAAATGTCCGTGCTTTCCATGAAAACAAACATGAATTTAGTTTGAATAGTGTATGTAGCAAAATTTATATAATATATCTCATTTTCCTCAAAGAATCCTCTACTCGCAGCAATTACAGTCTTGTAGACCTCTGGCAATCTAGGTGTCAATTTGTTGAGGCAATCTGAAGAGATTTCACCCCATAATTCCAGAAGCTTCTCTCACATGACTTATGGTTTATGGAAAACAAGGATATTTATAATTGACCCCAAACCTTTAAACGGTATAATGCATTTTCTTTTCAAATTAAATACAGACCGGTACAATCACCCAGACATTTCTTCTGCTCTGGATTATAACATTAACCAAAACATCAGTCAGGGTGATGCTACAATATTAAACCTATTTGGGAAATTAGGTCTTATATACAAACTGAAATATCCCTTTAAAACACAGTTACAACAAATGAACTTAAATCTCCTGAATGGACGGTCTATGAAAATACTTCATGTAAAAAATATATATGTTGGCCATGTCTAACTCACCAGTCTGCCAGGACTCCAAAAACCAGGTACCCGAAGATGGAGCCAACAAGCAGAGAGAACTTTGCTATGTGGACCTTCCATGCTGAGTCACACACCAGACTCCACTGGATAGGAAGACAGAGAAAAGGAGTTAGGCGAATGGCCATACAATATACACACATCTCCTAACAGGTATGTACGTTCTGCTTCATCCAGAACCCTCTGAAAAACCCAAAAACCAACATAGTTTTCTGTGTTCCGGGGAACATGTAGGGGAAAACAACACATCCGTAAATCAAATTCAGATGTACATGAGTGTGTAGGCCTATGTACATTATTGGGCTGCAACTGATAACTACTTTGATAATCGATTTATCTGCCGATCAAAAATAAATGAAAGTGTTCCGTGTTTTTAATCCTTTTACAATGCTTTAATGAACACAAATACAAACATATTAAAAAAACGAAAGGATCATCATTGTAGACTGTTGGAAAAGCAGTAAAATGTGCCATCTAATGAGGCTGGTTGAGAGACGGATATTGAGAATGTTTCTGTTCTGGTGAAATATAAAACTCACCAAATGTGACACTAATTGGTTAATGAATCAGTAACGGTGTAAATCTGTGATCTGTGGTAAGTAAAACACAGTGTGGGTAGACAATGTACTTCTCAGCCATGAAAACCACTGACACATTTAAATTATATTAACTTGCTGAGTTGATTATTATTTATGTTCTGTCATCATGACTACAACGGATTTTCTCTTTACACATTACAGTCGTGCTTGAGAGCTCTTATTTATTCATTATATTGCGCACATAACTTCACTTCTGTTGTCACCGCGGTCTTTCAAATCATTAGTATTTTTTGCTGCGTCTCGTCTAGACCCAACTAATATATAGTGACATTCGATGCCATCAATTTGTATTATCGACTTAATCGATTTTGATTGATTGGTTGTTGCAGCCTTAATACATTTACCACAACAACAAAAAACGAATTACATCATTATCCAGATTACACATAGCGGGTTAATTCAGTGCATCCTTGCTGTAGAAATTCGAACAGGCAGCGACACCAATGATCTCAATCTACTTTCCTTAACCAACATCTCATCGCTAACACAGCCTAAAACACAACGTGAGACTCATAAAAAACCCATAAAGGTTGGCTTAAAGCTTTCAATAATGGCACTCAACCCTGTGAATTAACTATAGCCTGTTATGCATGCATTCCATTCCAATGCCTACATCCCATCTGTGTGGCTCTTGATAAGTACCCTATCTCTGTGCAGTAAGCACTACCTCTCTGGCTTAGAGGACTGTAGCCTCCTAAAACCAGTGGACTTCCATGGATAAAAAGCATGCTGTGTCACTAACCAAAACAAAACCAATTTGCATTGTACAAATCAATTAAACACTAAATGGTCAAAGTAAATGACAATACGGTGCATCTAACATTCCTGTACGATATTGGTTCACAGGTATATAAAATCTATGTGCATTTAGCATTCCATGTTAGACCGGCGGGAATTTCACCCCAACGCCTCCTCTACCGTTACACAACACTGTCAGTCGGGTTGACATGCAGCTGTGGGTGAACTAAAGCTCATTACCCAAGAGTACTAAGAAAAAGCTCACGCTGTTTGGGTCACCGGGTTCCCAGTTTTCTGGACCAGAGCCCCATGGGTGCTCCCAGCTGTCTGAGGGACATTCGAGTCAGAGGGCTGTGTTAGGGTGTGGCGTGTTGGTGACAGGTGCGACACACATGGAGTGGGGTCTGCCTGTCTGTCTGCTACACCATTAAAGCTCCGGTTCGCCGTCAGCACTCCAAAGAAACACAGCTCCAGAAAGTAACAAACGGCACACAAATTCCTGAGCATTGCTTTTTGACTTCCGGTAAACAGGAACGCACTTGCTTGGGATCAACCAGATAACGCACGAACCAACCCAGAGCATGTGGATATTTAAAAAGGAACGTGGCACGATTGCAACGCAGTGTTCTAAGCCTCTGCCTTATGGAAGAGTCATGTCGTGGCCGCCAGGAGTTTAAATCCGCGTCTCTGCCTAGCAACCGTACAGAGTTGTGACAGATTAAGGTTTTACTTATCCATTAATTCCTCCTCCTTTGACACAGTCCCATTCCAAATGTGTCCATCTGGGTTTTTACCTTGTGTAACCTCTGGCATAGAGACCGGTTCCGTTCGGGGTTCCTTTACTCGGTGCAGATTAAGACAGATGCCCAGAATAGGCGGGTATATGACTAATGCACCACAGCCAAGGGCTGATCTGGGGCCTGATGCAACACACGTCCACATGACCTCTGGCAGAACGACATGCGTTCTGTGGACAGATTCAGGATCTGCCGGTGCACAGCGATCACACGACATGCCTGCATGCCACAGTGTTTACGCTTTCACTATCAATGTCACTGTTGAGGGCAGAAAATACACAGCGAAGAATGGGGTTTAAAGGCAATAAATGCAAAAAGTGTGTGTGTCAGAGATGGGACTGTGCACGGCTTCATACACACAGAGAGCTGGAGACCTCACATGACACGGGGACCCACTATGTCACGCAGTGACGGTGACTAAGCATGACAGATGAATGTGGTTCACAGCAGCTGACGACCGCTCAGTTGAAAGGAACCTCACTCATTAATCAGCACCAGAGAGAGGGGTGACCGTGCATTCCGACCTTATCTTAAAGAAACAGCGTGTTTATATTCACCACAATAAAAGCCTCAGTTCTCGCCATTGCTAACGATTGTAATGGTCCGCGCAGAGAGCAGAATTGAAAGCTCTGTTTTAGACAGGGCGATGCTTTATCAATCCATTCGTTTGACAGGCAGCGAGAGGACAAAAGACCTATTGGTGTTCTGTCTGTGTGTGGCAGCGGGGCGTGGGGGAGGGGGCTTCTGGGCACGGTTAAAGTCAACGGTCAGCCTGCATCAGTGATTCCGATTCGTTTAACTCCAACGGTCAGCCTGCATCAGTGATTCTGACTGGCCCTGACAACATGGTATGCGTGATGACATGCCCACAGCATGTACAGTACCTGTCGAACTCAACCGAGGAGCGCTGAGTGAGGGGGAAGGAGAGAACCGGGAGAAAATAGAACGAGCACAAAGAGGGAGATGGGGGAGGCAGAGGACAACATTAAATACTTGACAGAAAAATGAAGGTTGGAGCGAGAGAGGGGAGAAAGACAATAGAGAAACAAACAAGGAAAAGGATAGAGAGAGAGAGTGTGTGAGAAAGAGAGACAACAAGGGAAATTACATGCTTCATATGAAGTGTTGGGAGTGGTGATGGGCAGGAAGAGTGGAGTGAGAAATTGCTGCATAGTTACTGCCTAGCAACAGACTATGATCTCGGGTAATTGGTATTTTTGACATTTACAGAATACACGAGGAGTGATTGTCCAAATCTCTTGGCGTAGGAGTACAGGGTAGGTATCTGGGTGTGTGGATGGATAGAAGACATACTCTCAAAAGTTCTCGGTTTAGCATCGTCCACTACATTATTGTTCTCAATCACTAGAGACTAGAGCAGGAGGGAGGCAACATATCAGCTCAGGGGCCACACCAGGACTTCAGGAAATAATTAAAATGTATTACGCATAACATATATAGTGAATATAAAGTCTACACACCCTTTGAAATGCCAGGTTTTTGTGACGTGAGAAAACTTGACAAAGATTATCATCTGAACTTTTTTCACCTTTGAATGTGACCTATAACGGGAACAATTCTTTTGAATAGTTTACATTTTAATACAGGCCTGATGGAATAGCCTCGAGATCTGTATTCGGCACGCGGGCCTTAGTTTGCCTAACCCTGACCTAGAGTCTTTCTATAGCAGTAATTCAGGAGAGAAGGACCAACCAATTGGGGTTTCTGGGACTGCTCATATTCTGACATTATTAACTATGGCACTCTAATTCGTTAGATTTGTAATATGTGAGAACATTTATACAACATCATCGTCATTTTGAAGTCACTAAATTCACTTATAAGCAGGCAAACTTTGACCGAACGTATATAATAAAGCGACGGACAGAGCAGCGGAATTCAATGCGTCATTTTGGAAACTGACGATCCATCCAAAAAGCACCCGTTGTCCAGAGACATTATGTAGCGTATTGAAACATATCTCTGTTCGTAACATTCATGGAATGAACTGCCAACATTTCCCCTCAGGGCCAGAACTAACCATCTGAGGAAAAGTTGCATTATTCTTGCAGTCATACGACCACCAGGCTAGTTCAGCCTTGAAGAATAGTGACAGACCCTGACATGCCTGGGACAACAGTCTGTCACCATGCCAGTTTCCTTATGAAGGCCTGGTCTGTCTGGGCATGTGTCTAAGACACACACAGTGACAAATGGTCCCAGAACCTCTCAGCCCAGTTTGTAGGCAACTGCTCCACAGATCAAAACGCTGTGCTGTCCCTATCTGTAGGAACAACAGAGTTACACCCAAGACAGTATTATTGTATAATGTCCCCATAGACGTGGGTAAAGGGGAATTATATTGTTCATTTTAGGTGTGTATAAGCTGTATGGTAATAGTCTATTATTTTCCAGTAGATACTATGAGAAATAAAAATGCTTTTGTCTTTGTAATGTGTCAGCGTGAGTCCCCCCTCCCCTCGCCCCTCCCCTCCCTCCCCTCTCCCCTCGCCCTTCCAAACAGCTGTGTGTCTCCGACTGTCCTGACTGCAAGTTGCTCCAGATAAGACCATCATGTACATTGTAGAACATACATTAAAAATGCCCCACCCAGATTGGGGATCGGAGTAAGGAACAGGCCGGCTAGGCAGGAGGGGAGAATGGACAGAAAGACAGTGAAACGGAATTCGAATTCTCTCTACTTACAATGACTGTGTGGGTTTCATGAGACCTCAAAATAACAGAAGTGAAATTAAATAACAGTACACTATGAATAGAGATGCAAGCTTGAATTAGCATAGTCATATTTCCTGCTTTCGTTAAGATGGATTACGTTGTCATTTCCTATCCTGTCATTAAAAAATGCCTCCGTATTCACTACCTCCGCAACACACACACACACCTCTGTCTCCGGTAGATGCCGCACTAGAAACCTGAAATTGGATTGTAAGAACAGCTGAATATTCCTCCGATGCGTATGAATGACCTACATTTCATTTCAAACATGTTTACTTGGCGGCTACAAAACAAATATTACAAACGTACAAAGACTGGGTGTTAGCGTTCTTTAAAAGATCAGAAGACAAGACCGACAGAATGGAGACAAAGACAAATGAAATACCTACAAAACACTAAACAAAAAATCCCATCCCCCAACCACCCACACCGTCCATGTCATCAAACTTACTTTCCACACACACACTGTAAGTAATTTGTGTAACTTTGTCAAAAGAAAGTAATTTGTAATCTAGAAATCGTTGAATTATATCTAAATTTAAACCAACACCTAAGCTATTGTTTTGTTTAGGGAACCTCTGTCTTTCTCCAGCTACATTAAGATAAGTCTGTTTTGCCAGACGAACAATATAATACAATTTTCTGGCACGCCAGTCTACCCTAGGGATTTACTAGGGATTTGATCTATCAGATCTTACTGGAACCTGTCGTAAAGATCCCGGATCAAAAGCTTCACAACCCGAATACGGCAACGCTGATAAGAAATATGCACTTAGATGCATGCGTCCCAAATGACAGAGGTAACAGAAAATACGCCACGGTGTTCCGTTTTAGAGGCCAATAGTTCCTGTAGAATCCTCAAAATGTAACAGACAGAGTCACGTTGATTAAGCAGGTATGAATGCATTTCAAGCTACCCTTCCAATCTCGTCACAGGGCCTAACTCTTTATTTTGCTTTAAAAAAACATGGTGGAGTGCAGATAAAGGAACCCCGATGATGTGAGTGATCAAAATCTTTTTTCTAGGTTGAGCGAAGGAGGGTTCAGTAATATCAGGAGGATGGTGCCATGTATGACGGGACTTTGACTCTAAAGTGATTTTATGGTTCCGCTCTTGGCTGTGATGCTGCAGCCAGATGATATGTAGAATATGAGCAGTGGGAATAGCCAGGCAGAGAGAGAGAGAGAGACCATATCTGTGTCTCTCTGCAAAGATACAGGACGGTTTAACATTTAATTTCAGCTCGGTCCAATTAAATGAGGCCCAGAGGAGCACCGGGTCTCATTTAGGATGGGTCACCAGATCCACACTAGAGACTCCAACTTCCCTACTAGCCCCTATCCACTCCGCTTAAAAACTACCCTGAAAATCCCCATGAACGGAGAGTGGCTTAGAGGGGCACACATAGCACACTAGACGTTGTCAACGATATCCACTCTGCGACCCCTGTTATCAGATAACACCAAAAGATCTCATTATGTCACTGAGTGTTATATTGTTACAGTACACGATGCGATCATTCAAGAAGATGCCTCGCGACGCCTAGAAAGCCTACACTAGAAGAAGAATCTACAAAACAACCTGTAAATAGATGTTTTCTAGGAAACGGACGGACAAGAAAATGCTGAGTCATCATCTGTCATGGCGGCTGTCAATTGCTGGTTAGTTCGTGTCGGACCAGAACTTGAGGGCGTGCCCACGCGAGAAGGTATGTCGATGCACTGGGATTCATCCATTGGCCAGAGAACTACTTCTTTGAGGCACAATCTTGTCGGGTCGTGAAGTTCTTGCTCAAAAAAACAACGACATACGAGCAATTTAATCTAATCTGGTAGCACCAGGAACTCCAAAACCAATATCAGTGAGACATTCAAAGCGAGAACATTTTTACTTAACACGGTTTCTAATTTTTCACAGCAGCACACGACATACCGGTTGAAAAATCTGCTTTAAGGGACAACGTGTGGTTGTGCGCGTGGCCCTTGGATGTGACTAAATGTGGATTTGAATTTCCAAGACGATCATTACGGTCCAGAGTGTTTTAGTGTGCGCCATAAAGCCATTACCTTGGCTGGTGTTGGAATTAAACGTCGTGTGGGCGGGGCAGCTGAATTTTTATCTGCTGCTTGTTTAAACATGGGACAATGTGTAATAAACAGATGTCCAAAACAGTGTAGAGTGCATAGTGGCGCGTACTCTGTACCACAGTGAGCTGAGGCCATGGTCTGGTACAAACCCTTTGTATGTTCTCAAGTAAAACATGGGGTTGAACTATTTCCCGGTCTGTACCAGGACAATTGAAGAAAAGCATTTGTGCTTAAGTAAGCGATTAACACAAACACCACATTTTGCGGACCAAAGAAAACGCATGAGGCACATCGGCGTATAATATAGCATGTATAGCCTATTGAGTGGTTCTCACAATGTAGTAATGTGTGACCTTAACGTTCAGTTGTTAACCTTTTTGATAAAAGCAGAAATCATTAACGAAGAGAGCTGTGACTTGCTTTTGCAGAATCCACCAATCAGTAAGGGGTCGTTACGACACAGTATCTACGATGCGTTAGGAAAAACAGCTGGGCCGGTCCTATATTGGCCCACAGACATTGTTTTCTTGCCGATTTATAGATCTTCGAAGATTACAGGAATAGCTCATAACGACACATGACCGGCATCCCCAGTCTGGATTTACTCAAAGAAACTGCAAGCGGTACACAAAATAAAACACTAAAGCATTTCACAATAGTAGTATTCTCTCAAAAAAACAAGCAGTTGTGAAACTGGATGCCAGATAAGATTTTTTTTTTCAATGTGCAAAAGGGGAAATCACAGAAAGCCTTTCTGTCGATACTCCAAATGTCTGGAATGACACACTAAAGCCTAGATTACAAAAAATGTCTTAGGGCAATGACAACCCGTACTATACTTATCCCCTTATTCTTAGGGCACCAAATGTATTAGGGCAATGACAACCCGTACTATACTTATCCCCTTATTCTTAGGGCACCAAATGTCTTAGGGCAATGACAACCAGTACTATACTTATCCCCTTATTCTTAGGGCACCAGATGTATTAGGGCAATGACAACCCGTACTATACTTATCCCCTTATTCTTAGGGCACCAGATATATTAGGGCAATGACAACCCATACTATACTTATCCCCTTATTCTTAGGGCACCAGATGTATTAGGGCAATGACAACCCGTACTATACTTATCCCCTTATTCTTAGGGCACCAGATATATTAGGGCAATGACAACCCATACTATACTTATCCCCTTATTCTTAGGGCACCAAATGTATTAGGGCAATGACAACCCGTACTATACTTATCCCCTTATTCTTAGGGCACCAGATGTATTAGGGCAATGACAACCCGTACTATACTTATCCCCTTATTCTTAGGGCACCAAATGTATTAGGGCAATGACAACCCGTACTATACTTATCCCCTTATTCTTAGGGCACCAGATGTATTAGGGCAATGACAACCCGTACTATACTTATCCCCTTATTCTTAGGGCACCAAATGTATTAGGGCAATGACAACACATTCTATATTCTATAAAAACAAAGTATATTCAATATCCAGTGTCTAATATCCAAAGCATACCCCATGTTATATTAAATACGGTGGAAGGGGTGTTTTATAGCAGCTATGGAATTTCTCAGGGCCCCTAATGGGAACATTTGACAGGCCAATAAATCTCTAAAATGTATCCAATCCTATATGCATCTGAAAATGTGTGTTCGAACGCTCCAGCTATTGGTCAGAAAACAACCGCTGTTATTGTTGTGTGTGTAAACAGACTGTGCGAAATAAAAACCTGATTCTAATTCTGGGCATAACTGACTGAACATTCCTTTTTTGCTCAGGACATTCACTAAACACCTAAAACACACTGAAGATAGCGGCAGGACCCGCAGTGGTATATTGTGTCCTGTGTGGTCAATCTGACTGCAGGCAGTTTTGCATGCTATGGACATGACCAAAAACTACACAAACATGTTTAAATTCTATTATTCAGTCATAATCAATCTGACGGGAGAAAATACTTTATGCCCATAGAATACTTTGATTTCAAGTCAAAAGCCCAAAAGAAGAGAGTGCCTACCATCCAAATAACTACAGAGGGTATCTTAGTCTAGTTGCCTTGTGCGGACCGATAAACACCTGAAGCTGAGGAACTGAATTATAATGCATAAGAGCACAAGGTCTGAGACAAACTGGCTCCAAGACTGCTTCCATCTTTAGACAACTGTGAATAGCTAATCAATGGCTGACTGGACTATCTGCTACTCATTGACTCCAATTTCTGCCTAGTCACTTTGCCCTGGCCTAGATCTACATAGACCAGGCATTCCCCCACATGGTTACAGTATTGGTGGTTCTGGTACACATCTTAAAGGTCCTGCATTTATGGCTCGAGCTCTGGGTTTCACTTCAATTGGGGAACCGGTAAAGGGGAAATACAGTGAATGACACACGAGTGTCCAGTGTCGGTGTGTCCAGTTCAACTTAGAGCGGGGGACATTCTCAGATGGCTTAAGGCACAACAGAGACCGCAGTAATGGGAGTCGGTACAACCCCTTCACTCTAAATCAAACCTCAGACACTTATGACCAATGGCACATTCCCGTCGTGGTCACGGTCATGGTCAGAGAGCTAAAAGGTAATTCCTTCACGATAGCTTGCACCTAGAACGCTTCTCCACCGAGTCGTGCCATTCCTGGTTCAGGAATACTCCGGGCATTTCGACATTAAAATCCCATGCGGACGCTGATGCACTATATGCCAAAGTACAGCGTCCATATCGGCTGCTTGTACCATCTATGATTATTCATAGGCCCATAAATACATTATTAAAGCACTCAGTGAAGCAGCTCATGTTATCCGGGGGAAAGCCCATTGTGGAAAAATCCATTCCAGGGCATGCCCAGTAAGGTTTTGGAAGCTGCCAATGCAATGCATGCATGTACCAGCCACCTGCTAAAAGGGAAGGCACTGCCCTCCATGATTTGTACAATACTCATTTGTTATGTTTTATGTAGGGGGTGTGATGGAAAGGGGAGGGAGAGAGTATATACATGTGGATATGTAAACATTATATCACCTTGGACGTTTGCCTTTTTGGCTCCATTGTTAGGGATGGAAAAGACGTATATGCATCGTATTCGATTGCCTTGCCTTCCAATTAAACATATTATTACATCCAATTAGAAATATTTGAACCCAAAACCCTTCAGTTATACGGCTGCGGGTAACCAGGTGTTATTACAATGCATTTGATCGAATGCACCTCATTTCAAGAATAAAGGGGCAGTAAAACATATAATGATGACATGATATATTATAGACTATTGAATGAGGCCCAATTGCGGTCTCTCTGCGAGACTTACCTTGGTGACCACATTCTGCACAAGCCCGGTGTGCAGCTCAAACGTCCACTCCTTGCACATGCAGTGCTGCAGGTACCTGGCTGTCCCATTGTACGTGCCATTGCCATACGCATTGGGACTGTGAAATAAAGGAGGACTTCCAGTCACATTTGTCACATTCACCGCCGGCGGAACGCATGTGTTGTTCGGCTGGGCGAGGAGGAATTCATCCGAGTACTGGCTGAATCCGATAAATAGAGCCGGAATCCACGTCAGTACGATGAGCTGCCTCTGGTACTTCCCGAACCCCCCGAGGAAAGGCAACACGGACTGGTCGATGCGCGTCAACGTGCCCGGGGACTCCGTTCCCGGGGACACGAAGCCGTTCTCCGGTTGACGGTCGTCGGTGTCCAGCTGCACCACCACGGCCATCGCGGTGTCGCTCGCAGCCGGTTCGCCGGTGTGCTGCTGCCCCCCCGGTGTATAGACCCAGAATGCGCCAATGCGCCCCCGGCTCTCGGGTTGGAGGCTGCGCGCAGGCAGGCGGGCGCTGGAACCGAAATGAGACGCACCTCCTTAGGATCAGGAAGCCGCACCGCGCTCACTCTCCCCCTCCCCCCCCCCGGCTCCTGTCTAGGTGGACTCACTATTGCCTCGAAACGAATGTGCTTAGTTTGTCTAAATAAATAAATACAGGAGGGCAAATGTCCAATAATAATAAAAAACAGATGACCGACGGCATGGCGGGGTGGTGGTTTTAAATCCGCTATATTCCCCGTCTGCCGCATGCATCACATTGGGGGTAGAATAGCTCAACCTATCGGTGTGCTGTACCGGAAGAAGTATAGGCGACGGGAGAGGGGTGGAGCTACAGGTAACACACCTGTCCAAATGGCGACCTACCTATGTGCTGGATTTTGGTTGCGTCTGTCCGAACACTTAATACGAATGGGTCGTGGGTTTAGTCAGCCTTCTCGGTGTGGTGGAAGGCAACATATGGTGACTATTTGCCTAATATGAAACCACCCGGCTGATAAGGCAACTCTTTGAACGACTGTCCGCCTTTGTGTGACGTCATCTTGCAATGATTGGTTTGTGCATATATGCACTGACAGGGGGCATGACAAGGCCTGTATCCTAGATAGAGACTATAAGGACATTATTGCAATATGTGTTGGATGAGTTGGGTTGTTTGTACTAGGCCTGTCCTTACAGTTATGTGATAATACCACTGTCACTTTGGAGGAAAAAGATAGTATGAAATGGAGACTTGAAAATAATAAAGTAGGGATCTAAACCGCCTGTTTCCCTCTCACACACTCATACACAGGTGTTGTTATTGTGAGGACCTGAGCCCTGACACCTGCCTTTAACCATAGCCTGATACTAATCGTAACCTCAAAAACATAACCTGTATGCCTTAACCACCAACTCCAAACCTGATAATCCTTAAACTTGAAAGTAAACCCAATTCTGACGTTATGTTGAATTGTTTGTTTTTCCTAAACCTAAACTATAATATCCTAAGGTGGATATTTTCCCTAATGGGGACCCACACTAATAGGGAAGATAGAAATTTAGATTTTTTTAATCCCATTTATGGGATAATGAATCCTAAACTTATCTAATACTTAATGCATACACATACAACAAATTGCAATTCTATCAATAATGTTTCTACTAAATCTTACCCCATGTTTTCAGGTTTAAATATAGACATAGAAATTCCAGAATCACACAAATACAATTATGTTCATGAAAAATGTTAATGTTATTAATAGACATATACATAGATGTAAAGGTGTTTTAAATGGCATTAGCAATAGGCAGTCAGTTGTGAGATTCATTGTCATATCAGTTAAGTAGGCGACCTGATATGGTCTCATGAAAGACTGCAACCTGTGAGTAAATGACGATATTGATCTGCAGCTGTTACAACCAGTTACCAATGTGTTAACTGACTCCGCGCTGCCATCTACTGGTCATACTGGTAAACCTCAATGTGTTTACTCTGATACAGCTCTTCCAGTATACAGTGTAACTGACAATTTATAGTTCTGTATTGTTGCCAAGTAGTATTAATGTTTTTTTTCATGTCTAGAAACTATATATTTTGTTTAAATACACAAATGTATACTGTTTTGTTGTGAACTGAATTCATAACGTATTATATGAAATTTATCATGCCCAGACTGGAAGCGAATTGCAATTTCCCATCCAATCTGACAGAGCTTCTGACGATGTTACAAACTTCCCAAATCTAGGTGTGCAAAGCTGATAGAGGCACACTCAGAACGACTCGTTAGGGTGTAGTATCTGTAGATTTATGCCGCACACACGAAATTCATAATAGATGGGAGGGATCTAAATATTTTCAGACAAGCAACGTACACTGATGAGTCAAAACATTACGACCATTGACTAATGTGTTGTTGGTCCTCTGTGGCCGGCCTCTGAAGATGTCCTGTGGTATCTGGGCACCAAGGCATCAGCAGCAGATCCCTGAAGGTGTCCTGTGGTATCTGGGCACCAAGGCATTAGCAGCAGATCCCTGAAGGTGTCCTGTGGTATCTGGGCACCAAGGCATTAGCAGCAGATCCCTGAAGGTGTCCTGTGGTATCTGGGCACCAAGGCATTAGCAGCAGATCCCTGAAGGTGTCCTGTGGTATCTGGGCACCAATGCATTAGCAGCAGATCCGTGAAGGTGTCCTGTGGTATCTGGGCACCAAGACATTAGCAGCTGATCCCTGAAGATGTCCTGTGGTATCTGGGCACCAAGACATTAGCAGCAGATCCCTGAAGGTGTCCTGTGGTATCTGGGCACCAAGGCATTAGCAGCAGATCCCTGAAGATGTTCTGTGTTATCTGGGCACCAAGGCATTAGCAGCAGATCCCTGAAGGTGTCCTGTGGTATCTGGGCACCAAGGCATTAGCAGAAGATCCTTCAAATCCTGTAAGTTGTGTGGTGGTGGAGCTTATCTTTCTCCACAGTGCATCCTGGTGCCATTGCTTCTGCTTCAGATAAACGGTGCACGCATACACAGCCATCCATAGGATGTGAAAGGAAATGGACTCATCGGACCAGCGGCCATCTTTCACTGCTCCAAGGTTCTGTTCCGCTGCTCGCATGATCATTGAAGGCACTTTCATCATCATAGACAGCTCACGCAGGCCCATTCTCAGCAGGGAGTGCTGCATGGGGTATTATGACACATTTCTCCTGTAACCATGGTTAAAATGTGGTTCGGACCAGGCGTGATATTCTCCGTTGGCCTCGTGCATCACCGTGCCTTGGGTGCCCAACGCCCAACATGGTCTGTCTGCCCACTCCCTAGTTGGACAAAAATCCAAGTTATGTTTTAGTCAAGCTCTACGTCTTCGTTCGTTAACATTCAATGGCTGATGTGTTTCATTCACAAACGTTCCGAGGCATTTACTTTGGTGAAATGGGTGAATGCAAAAGTAACACGAGCCTCACTCATATCCCACAACGCACCGCTTCGGTGACCCTGTTGTTTTTGCCCTTATTGTTTGTCACCATGGCAACGGTTTCAGGCGTGGTGGGGAGTTGTCCGGGGCGTGACCTGACCTGCGTGTGATTAATGTTTGGTTGGAAGGCACTCTGTCTCACACAGTGCTGTCGTTTCTATCTACCCCCTGCACACGCACGCACACACGCACGCACGCACACACACACACACACAATTAATACAGACTAATATACACAGACAAGACACTTGTATCACACGCCGAAAGATAATGAGTTTCAATGAAATTAAATTTGTAAAGCCCTTTTTACAACGAGAGGTATCACAAAAGTGCTTCAACAAGTTCATACACAGCTGTTTATTCACAGCTGTGAAAAAATTCCACGTTGGGTCGGATTTAGGAAGATACCTAGAGAGAAACAGGCTCAAAAAACAGTCCAGACCAGCTAAACAGCATGGCCAGTCCGACAGGGACCATCAGGAGCAGTGAGGGATTGGTGGATTGGAAGTTAATCACACTTTATTGCATGAGCTTCATCTCATCATTATTTAAATCATTATTAATTGTAACTCAGCTATGCTGTCTTAAGTGGACACATAAATGACAGTAACGTATTAAGAAATGAGCCTACTTATTTAAAATTAACACAACATAATTAATGTAAAGAACATGTAAAACCGTTAACATATATTTTTTGTGTAATGACAATGCCACCCTCTACTGGTCACAGTGTGTCATTACAGTATGAGCCATTACAGTTTACCCAAGTTTATATGTACATCAGTTACTTTGGGATCGCTCACAATTTCCTTGTTTTGAGAAGAATAGCTATTTTTAGGTGATTAAATCTATTGACTATTGCAGCTGGAAACTGTAAATATCTCATGGCATTTTTACATAGGTGTACAAAGACCCATTATCAGCAACCGTCACTCTGTATTCCAATGGCATGTCGTGTTTGCTAATTCAGAGGCTAATTTGCAACACAACTGGCCTTCTTCAGACTATTTCAAGCCAATCTAACCTGTGGGAGGTGCCACAGGGAGCAGGGGCTGAAATCTCTTTAGGGTGTCTGCAAGGCTGGAATTGCTGCAAAACGGTTGATTATTTGACAAAAGCAAATATTGACAAAAGCACAGTTATTTTGGTCATTATTTTAAACCTTGTCAATGACTGTATTTCCTATTCATTTTGCTGTATTTGTTATTCAAACTAATTGAATGTGTTCTCTTTTTTCAGTGACCCCAAACCTTTGAACGATTGGGCAGAACCATTGGCAGGGTTTTCAATCAGAAGAAGCTTACCGAAATCAACGTTAATTACTCCTTGGCTGTCATTTCCCATACCATCTTTCTGCAGAGTTTCTGTCAGTGATTAATAGTTGTCAGAAAACACCACCCAACTCAGTGATGCAGAGTGTCACAGATTGGCATACAAAATATCATTTTGCAAATGTGTCCAGACTCGTCACTCACTGCAATTAATCACATTTATTATCAAAATTCACAGGGTTTTGTTTCTGTGTCAACTCTCGTTTTCACGCGAAAACAATGTGCACACATTTCTAATAGCCTTACCTGTCACCTTCTCACTCACACAGATAGATTAGATTTTCTCATCATATAATGGGTTTGTTTGTTAACATCATTGGGCCATAGTTCTGTATGGCAGTAGAGACAGATACTAACCCATTGGAGATTCAACATCACAGACAAATACACGTGAGAGTCAGATTATTGTTTTACAGCCATTACATATATAATTACAACATAGAGGAAGTGTTCATCAAAGGGTTGTCAGTCTGTTTTTCCTAGATGATAATGATGTCACCGCCCTTCTGGGGGTTTAGGTGTGTCAGCTCTCTTCTAACTGTCTCTTAACCACAGTTATTCACATGCAGTCAACGCTCTGTTGTGTTGTGGATTTGAGTAATCATGACACCTGCAGACACTCACAACAGAGTTCAGACAAGGTGTGCCACAAAAGTACAGGCGTAATTAGCGGTATAGCAATTCATCTCACTTTTTGTCAACGTTTGAAATGAAGTTATATTGCAGTGTGCACTGTTGTAGAGTGAAAAAAAAAACACAAGAGTTTTGCTAATGATTTACTATAGTGAATGGGAACTGCAGGGAACTCAGTAAATCCAAATGTTCCTCGGGCTGTTTGTAGCTGCACATGTTGCCAAAAGTTCTAGGGAGGTTTCCAAAAAGTAAAACAGGTAAGACAGGGTACTTATTCAGACACACCCTTGTAGTTGTAGCGACAACAGTGAAGGCAGCTGTAAAAGGGAGCGGGTTTAAAGGTCAAACCCACTGCAACACCTTCAGTGCTGTACAGCATGAGATGGATGAGTCTTTCAAGGGATCCATAAATCAATGACATATTATGTATTATTTCTGAGTTCGTTCGTTTCAGCCTAGTACAAAGTAACATTTGTTCGCTGTATTTGGCTTTAAGAAAGTTTTGGGAAGGTTTAAGACATAAATGAACACCAGGAGCTTCTTAAAACCAGCTGAACACAGCAGAGTGCTTTTACTTGGTACTATATACAACTATAAAATAAGGTGATGCACACTATATGCGATTTGCATACAATGTATCACATTTTCATATGTGTCTGGAAAAAGTACAACTTATATGGGCTGATAATCACATTCATTATTATATTTCATAAGGTTCGATTTCCACCTTGGTTTTCACATAAGAGCAGTGTACACGCGTTGAAGTAGCTTTTCCTGTCACCTTTTCACTCACACAAACAAATTAGATTTTCTTATCTTATACTGGGTTGGTTTGTTACCATCATTTGGGCGTGGTTCTGTATGCCAGTGACCAGATACCAACATTTAACATCACAGACAAATACAGGTGTGAGTCAGAACATAGTTTTACAGCCATTACAACATAGAGGAAGTGTTCATCACCGTCTGTTTTCTGTCTTTCCTATAATGATAGGGCCTTCTATCTGGTGTAATCAGATGAGTTCTGACTGGCTTGTAACCAGCGTGAATCACATTTAACCGACACTTTGTTTTGGGACTGAGCTGGTATAAAACTGGTTTTGCCAAAAGAAAGTAACTCTAACTGTTCCGACCAACACACTGAATGTTTTAGCTTAAAACTGTCGGTGTTAAAGTTGATAACCGAATCCCAAACAATTTGCCTCCAGGTAAACAATGGATAATAATGGATAATTATTATTCAATCAATTATCGAGTGAATCTGAGTCGCGGGTATTTAGTTTCAATGTGTCTGGGCGGTAGAAGAAACGGGAGTTTCCTTAGAGATTGCCAAGTGGTGAAGGAAGACTGACAGAGCATTTTAGTGTTACAGGTTAGACAAGGTGCTCAATTAGACACACCCTCTTTCTAGCAGTGACGACACTGGCAGAGGCAGCTGAGATAGAGAGCAGATGTGAAGGTTTATGCCACTGCAACACCATTTGTACCATAAAGAGGCATGCCACTAAACCTCTCTAAAAACACGTGAAAAATGTCCTTACAAGAGTCAAACATTAACAACCATAGCACCATAATCTAAATGTGACATGGACATGATCGTTATTGCTCACTGGAATTTTTCTGCTATTTATAATCTGATGAAACCTTTGCCAGAGTGACATTGGGTGGCAGATGGCCTGACGTTTTAAGTGTAGTGTTCGTAACTGAGGGCCGCGGATTCAAACCCCAAATACAGTAAGGTGAAAAATGTGTTATTTTTCTTAGATTTAAGCAATTGAGCAGGGTTAACTGAAAATATCTGTGAATAATATTAGCGTCTTCTATATGACATATGTGAACATAAACGACACAAGTCTAAACCGGCTGCAGTCTTCGTTTGGGTATTAGAGGTGGTGCTCTGGTCTGTGTTCAGTACAAGTGCCTGACATTATATAAAAGATGTCTGGGCCAAAGGCGTGTTTAGTCTTGCTCTGGGGTGGGTTGATGCTGTGGGCCTTACGAATATGAAAAGTAAACATTGTCACTCCACCTAGGCTGAGAAAACAAAAAAACGAACAGGGTGTGTCCCTTTTGTTTTTGCTGGAAGTAGTCTGATTTGATTTGGTATTCTGATTTGTATTTTTACTCAAGTCCGATTTTATGAGGAAAAAACTGCAATAAGATCCACAATGGCTACTCTGCCCGACAAAAGGAAATCCCGGGGTAATCTTGACAATGCAATGACATGTTAAAAACTCCCTTAGTGGTTTATGGCTTGTTGGGAATTCTGAGTACTACGCTAATAGTTGCCATGACTCGGATTTCTGGTCAAGAGTTTGGGGAACGTAGAACGGAACCCTATACTTCCCAGGAGACCTTCAAACAAAACCTATAGAAAGGGACTGAGTAACCCGCATTATGTCGCAATATCTCAGGTTTTCAATTTCTATTGGTAGAAATATATATTATAATTCAATCAACACTCGCTATGGTGTATTGTATTGCACAGCATGCATTTAAACGGGTGGACGCATTGATGTTTCGAAATCGTTACATTATTAAACACACGCGAACAGGAGAGAGAATGCGCTGGGTAATGCCCCAGAGTCCATTTTGAGTGGATGATGGATTAATGCAGACTGGATTTGAACACCAGGGGGCAGAATTGTGCCAATGGGAACGCTCACACAGCCAGACCCATTGATTAAAAAAAGAGACAGGCCAAAGTGTTTTATCGTCAGCCTTGTCTAGCCACCAAGTACAGCATTTTAAATGTGAGTCTTCTCTTCTGGAATAAATTATTGTATTTCACTTTAGCTTAGCTTCTTCCGGTACTGCACAATCTATTGTATTCTTTCTTTCTGACACTCTGATATTACAGTATTGAATATACAGTGCCATGCAAAAGTATATAGACCCATGACCAATTTCCTCATATTACTGAAATTAGAAATTATTATTTTCATTGACATTTAATTCTGTTTGATATTTAAAAAAATACATCTCACAGAGCAATTCAAATGAGGTTAAATGTTTTTGGAGGGGAATGATATTGATTAAAGAAAAAAAACGGTCATATTTTCTTGCAATCAGTGTCTGTACCTGTGTGTCATTGAAGTTGTCAAATCATATTTCCACATTTGGATATCCAAGTTGGATTAAACATTAGAAAGTGTAAGCAGCTTCACAGCTGAAAAGCTGACTCTCACAACCCAGCAGCCAGACAGTGATGGTGGCAATATCATTTATGGACAACGATCCAAAACATGAGGCCAAAGCAATATTGAAGTGACTTGAGAACAAACGGGGACTATTAAAAAATGGCACAGTCAATATCCTGATATCTATCATGTTATGTGGCACTATTTGAAAGGTCCACAAACAGTGTCCAAACAACATAATCTGCAAAAATTATACTACAAAATCACTCTAACCGGGTGCACAGCTGGTTTCCCCAGTGTTGTGAAAAAGTCTTAGCACATTTGAGAATAATTTGTCAGGATATTTAGATGGTAAGATGAAGTAAATGTTTTTTGTCCAAACAAAATTTATATATTTTCTTGTCATTTCACAAGATACAAATTACAAGAAAGCATACTCTTATTCCCCAGATTAACAATATTGTTTTGTGGCCTAAGACTTTTACTGTAGGCTATCTGTTATTGAATAATACAAGGTGTGGTTAAAATAAATGTTCAAATATACGTTTTTAATCTGTCATTACGTGTTGCAGTAACGGGCCAGAACAAATTCCTTGTTTGTTTGTTTGTTAACATTCTTCGCAATAAACTTGACAATATAACTTTACAATAATTTATTTGGTATGAAAATGTCAAACACCTTTAGTAATTGAGTAATATTACAGAATGACTCGAGTGTCTGAATACTAACCAGGCAGTGTATTTTTTTAAATAATGTTCCAATGGCCAATCAACGCTCTTTTCTCTCATATCCACACGCACACGCGCACACGCACGCGCACGCGCACGCGCACACGCACACGCACACACACAGACACAGACACACACACACACACACACACACACACACACACACACATCACAGGTGTTTTATTACACACTGGGTGTGTCCCTTCCCTCACCTTCCTTCCACAACTCTTCCTTGTACAGCCCAACCTTGCTCAGACAAACCTGCACAGTTTGCGTCTAAATCCAAATGTTTTAACCCTAACATAAACAATATTTTTTGCTTACAAATGTTAAGAACAAAGAGCATGGTTTAAACAGATTCACAGTTTAGCCAATACCTAATCCATGCAACACATGTTTTTTTTGTAAAACCATTTGATCACCACACAAGGAGGCTTTGTAAGGTAAATGGGCGGTACCGACCAAGTTTCTGGCCAATGGTATCTGTTAGAGCAGCCTACTTGTCCTCGTGTGGGCGGGTCTTGCACAACAACGAAACTCATCCGTGTTGTTGGATTAGTTAACTTGGAGACAGTGGAGAGGGTGTAGTGGAGGGTGTATGCTGGTTTAATCCTGATTTCACACTAGTTCAGGGCAATAACCCGGAGTGCAAATGAGTATGTACGGCTCTCAGACCAGAATTCCGACCATGAGTCGGAGGTCTAATTCCCGACAGGACCTGACAAACGGCAGGAACGAGGTCTTCATCGGTGGAGGTGGTTTCCCACAGCAGGAGTTTGGAACTGGATACACTCAGTCTTTCACCCAGACGTCCATGGGCGGAGGTGGAGGCGGAGGTGCTATGGGTTACGGAGGAGGATCGAAGTATGTTACACTTTGGATCAATAGTTACACTATTTTATGTTTCATTTTATCTGATCAATAAATGCGTTATACGTGGTTTTCAACCTGCAGATGGACCTGTAAACGTGTTTTAATGTTTATTTTTAATTGTTAGGACATTTACCTTCCAAAAAACATACGTAAACATATACATGTTGACAATACAATATCTCAATAATGCTGATCTCAATATTAATAATAGCTATAACAATCAATTGTTAATAACGTTGTATTATGAAGTGGCCCTCAAGAGCTTTTGATGTGATTTGGTGGTGTCTGGATGGGAATTTGACTCTAACATGCTAACAGTCTAATGCTGTTGAAGGAACAATATATTGGTTAAATGTATCATTAGATCAATAAAATATATATAATTGAAAACAACGCGTTTAATAATAGCGTTTAATTACTTTGTTGCAGTCGGCTGTTGACCGTTTGTCGACCCTGATTGTGTAAAACATTGTCTTAAATTAGAATTGTGAAATTAAGTTAATGTCTTTGATATTGAACGTTTTTTTTTTTAAATTAGTGTTAGACAGAATATTTTGAAAACGGAACTATCTAGAAACCCAGGAACAGAATTAAAATACTTCTCAAAACGGCTTTCAACACCGATTAAGTATACAATCAAAAGCCTTTAGATAGTGGTGAGTAATAGAAACGCATTTGGGAACAGCCATGGGTGTAGGGGGCATATCTAGGCAGAGATGATTCAGATTGAAAGACAACTGTCCAATAGTTTGGGTTAGGCCAACCTCTACATTGGTGTCAGGACTGTTTTGGAGACCTGGAGGAATGTTTATTATGAGGCACTTGGATTCGACAGGTGCAGATCAATTATGGTTCCAATGTATTACCAAGTGAACAATACCAGTGATAGAAGAAATCCCACACTCAGGTGACGCCCCAACCAGAAATCGATCACTCAAGGATCTTCGTGACCTTGCAGACATTCATCTATGATTGCAATTACATATATAGTCATTAATTTGTTGTTGAATTGACACTTTCTTCCTTTCCGCCGCCATCTAGTTGTATAGGCTGTCAGATCAATTCTTTTATTGCTATGAATGACGGATCTAGAGGTAGATTTCCCTCCAAGATCAAAGAGTGCCTCAATGTTTAACTATTAAATCAGAAAAGGGCGTCTCCTTGTGAGCATCTCCTATTCTGGGGCGAAGGCCAGTTGGTGCAGATCCATATTGTACCATGTTAGTAAGTGAAAGTACCTTAGATACACCTCCACCTATAGCAAAACGATTGTTAACATTATGTTAACTTCTAATAGCATCTATGGGATTCCAGTTGTTTCTACCAGTTAATAACTATATCATTATTATATTATAATTTAAATGAAAATTGTTATTACTATAGATGTTTTGATTTTCAATATTACTAACGCTGATTGTCTTTTTGTCTTTTTTTTAGTGTCCAAACTAGAGCTGCATTTCTATACAACCAAGGTCGGAAATGTCTGGAGAGACTAGACGCGATTCTAGTGACAGTAAGTTTACGGATGAAAAACAATTTGCACGTCAGAACCTTGTTTGCTTGTGATAGAGGAGCACATGGGTTTTTCCCAAAAAATTTACAAAGATGAAGTTAACTTCAGCCTATACTGTCCTTGATGTTTTTATGTAAACAGCAAGTGTTTGTGATGCTCGTTTATCTGTGTGTTATGTTGATGCAACACGGATGCTGACTTAGCGGTCCTGGAAATATCCTACTCTCATTAAAGTGCTCTTTAAATTGCTCCTTTAATTTGGTCGGTGAATTGGCCTTTGTTATCCCTGTGGTGTTTACCTTTATTTTGTTGTGTTATTTTAGCGTTTCTTTTATCTGTCCTCATGAGTGCCCACGTGGCTGTCCTCATATCTTTCCGCTGTCTTCATCACTGTCCTCTAGGCTGTCCTCTGGGTTGTCTTCATATCTTTCCTCTTGGCTGTCTTCATCACTGTCCTCTAGGTTGTCCTCATGACGGGTCTATCGGCTGTCTTCATCACTGTCCTCTAGGCTGTCCTCATGACTGTGTGATGTAAATAGGGTTTTCGAATGTAGTTGCTCTGTTGGCTGTGGTAGTGTGTCAGCCATGTTGACATAGCTGTTTGGGTAGTTTGAGTCTGTTGACAGTACTCTATGGCCTGACTTCTGACCGCGTGGTTGTTCTTCCTCAGGGTGCTACACCAGAAGAAGTGGACAAGCTCGTACTGATGTCCTGCGAGTCCATAGGTCAGCTGAAAGAATGTGCCGGTGAGCTGCAGCGCATGAGGCAACCCAACAGCGTGGTGATCCAGAAGTAAGTGTCAGAGACGGCGAGAGAAAGGCTCCGCATCTGTCCGGGCGATGTTATGTTGTGCGTCTGATGCATTAAGTAGCATTTAAACCAATGGGACGAATCGCCTCGATTATTAACGGCTGACACTTCCTGTCCGCGCCCTCCCGTAGCATAGAGGAGCTCCTCAGCATGCACAATGAAATCACGTCCAGCATCACTGGAATGCCGGTGAGGATGAACCGAAACAGCGTGAGCTGGGAGGAGAGAGGGAAGACCTACATGGATGCCATGTCCTGGATGCACCAGCAGAAGGTATTCAAATGGATGCAACAGGGGGTGTCTGGAACACCTCCCGCCCCCACACACAAACCATGAGACAGTATTTGAGACGAGGGGGTTGTGAGGGCGTCTGGGAAGGATTACTGAGAGCAGCAGAGAGGGAGTGCAGAAACGGTGAAAGTAGGAGAGGATTGTGAAATCTGACACGTCTGAGTCATAATATTATGGAACATGACTGTTGGACTGATCACCAGCAGGTCCCCTGGAACACACCCTGGTTTCTGCTAATTTACACCTGTATAAGCCTACATACACGACTCCCAGCATATGCCCCTGGGAACACGCCCTGGTTTCTTTTAATTTACACCTGTGTAGGCCTACAAACACCACTCCCAGCATGCCCTTGGGAACACGCCCTGTTCTTTCTAACCACACCCGTATATGCCTACAAACACCACTCCCAGCATGCCCCTGGGAACACGCCCTGTTTTTTCTAACCACACCCGTATATGCCTACATACACCACTCCCAGCATGCCCCTGGGAACACGCCCTGGTTTCTTCTAATCTACCCCTGTATACATCTACATACATCACTTTCCTTCCTAATGCTCTTCCCCTCTCTCACCTCATTCCTGTCATCATCATAAATCGTTACCCTCCTCTGGTGTCTATTTCAGGTGCTTGTCGTTCAGATTTTGCAACCACATGTCTTCTGCACACCGTGTCCTTTTGTGTAACGCTGTGAGTTTAGAAAAGCAAAGACGGGCGGTAAAACAGGCAACAAAGAAATGTGTTCTTACTTGTCTCTCTCTCCCTCCCTCCCTCCGGTCGATCTTTCTGTCTAATGAGCTGCTTTCACTCTCTCTCCAGCTCGCACATTCCCCTTTAGGCTATTAACTGATCTAAATGAATCAGGTCCAACTCTTTCGCTGTGACAGTCAAGCCCGTCGAACAAACTTTTGTGCGATTACAACGGTACAAACATTGAAAGCGGGTGGGTTAGGAATGAAATGACGGGAAAGGATCTGCACCAAGGTGGCCCCTTCAAACCGCTTTACACCAGTTTTATTGTGTGTTTTTTTCTCTCTCACAGCAACCATTTTCTTATCGTAGCTGAAAGGAGTGAGCTCTCCACAGGAGAATAGTTGGAATAGTTTTGTGATAGTGACACTGACACAGTGGACTCAGATAATGATGATGTAGTGCCATCTAGACGCAAGAGTTGGGATAGACACATTTTCCACACCATTGTTAAAACGGATAAATCATTTTGGCTTTTGGACTGGTGTTCACCAGAAACTATTGTGAATTGCGAATAGAAATCGTAAAGGAATTACACCAGATGGGTACACCATGATGTTTGTCAGTGTGGTTAAACAATAGCAAAGGTTTCCGCCATTTTGGAGCCATGATGTTTGTCAGTGTGGTTAAACAATAGCAAAGGTTTCCGCCATTTTGGAGCCATGATGTTTGTCAGTGTGGTTAAACAATAGCAAAGGTTTCCGCCATTTTGGAGCCATGATGTTTGTCAGTGTGGTTAAACAATAGCAACGGTTCCGCCATTTTGGAGCAATGATGTTTGTCAGTGTGGTAAAGGTGGTCTGTTTGTTTGCACAACTGTAGCGTCTGATTGAGATGTCTCCATGGGGTGACGACTTGGCGACCATAGAGCAGCACATTGTCAACCACAGCAAGTTTCACAACTCCATACAGCGGAGCCAGGAGATGGACCGAGCCAGAAATGAACTGGTAAATACTGTAGAGTTTGCTCTAACTGGGCCCCAGGGTCCACCTGCTCAGGTTACATAGTGATGTCAAATGTCTCGCCTCACAAATACTCTTTGTGATTTCCTAAGGCTCAAAATGACGACAAGGGTGGCCTGAATTCCCTGCAGCAGGAATGGGACAGTATGCAGGTACTTGTCCACCTTAACAACGTACAAAATAAACAGATCGGATTGTTAATTTCACCTCAGGTATGATGACGAGCGTATTAGCGTCGAGCTAATCTTTTCTCCATTGTCCACCGGTCAGAAAATGTCATTCAATCGTTTGACCCAACTGAGAGACCTGCAGAACATCATCGACGAGATCTCCAAGGCGATCATGTGGGTCAACGAGAGAGAGGAGGAGGAGCTGTTGTTCAATTGGGGAGACAAGGACATCGACAACTACATCCCCAAGAAACAGGAGAGCTACTCTGTGAGCCTTCACACCCACCTGATCCCTGTTCAGTTCACCCATTGGACACAACACCACGCTTTATGATCGTCTTGTCTTTCTGATAGCTATTTAAAAAAAAAACACAGAATAATAATAAAGTCTCATGCTTTGGTAACAATTATCAGCAATGCCTTGATTCTTATTGTAGAAGCTATTTGGTAATATGTAGTCCACTGACAATCCGCCTTTCCAGAAACTGATGAGTGCCCTTGAAGTTAAGGAGAAGGATCTGAACAAACTAAAGCAGAAGGTGGACGGTCTCCTGAAGAACAACCACCCAGCCACAGACAAGATCGAGGTGAGACTAACTTTAACCATGCCCGGCTCGGGAATCTTCCAAGCTTAACCAAAATGTCCAACATTTGAGGTTCTGCTAGCTAAACTCTCCCGTTGGTTTGATCGATCCCAAGGCTTACATGGACACCCTGCAGACCCAGTGGAGTTGGTTGCTCCAGATCACCAAATGTATCCATATTCACCTGAAGGAGAACGCCGCCTTCAGCCAGGTGAACACGCGCACACACACACGCGCGCACACACGCGCACACACATACACACACACAGACAGGCAAAGTTGAGCTGCTTAAAGTATGTAGTACTAAACTTCCCTGTCTTCTACAGTTCTTCAAGGAGGCCAAGGAGACCCACAGCAAGCTGCAGAAGGAAAATGAGAACATCCGTAAGAAGTTCAGCTGTGATAAAGGGACCCCTCTGGAGACCCTGACTGAGCTCCTAAGGAACCTTGAGGTACCCAATTTTGAATGAACCCAGTGAATGTTTCCATAAGACCTCTTTGTGTGTACGAGGTTCTGAGTTCAAATCCCAGCTGCTCCCCAGGTCACGGTTGCAAATGAGAAATGGATCTAATTTATTTCTTGTATATCAGAAATGTATGACTCCAGACCAGCGTTAGGCCTTGTGATTATATCGTTCTAATTGTCTGTCCCAGTTGTGTGATTGGGTTTGGGCTATGTATTCTCTGTTAGCCTCAACACACGTCATATATTACTCGGCTATTAGAAACATATATTACTGTTGTTGTTTCCAGTTGATAATCTGTGTACACACACTCTCTCTGCCAGTTTTGTCTGTAACGTGGGACTAAACTGGAGTGTCGATTTGGTCTGTTTTGTGATTTCCATCTTTGTACAGTAAAAGTAATACATTAACTGTCAGTGGAGATAACCAGTGTGTGTTCAGATACGGAGACATGAACGTGCCAGTTGAGCTGTGTACAAAATCATTAGGAACAATGGCCGACTTTGTGGGACTGAAACTGACACTAAACATATATAACACTCACCTATACAGACACCTGACACTAAACATATATAACACTCACCTATACAGAGACCTGACATTAAACATATATAACACTCACCTATACAGACACCTGACACTAAACATATATAACACTCACCTATACAGAGACCTGACATTAAACATATATAACACTCACCTATACAGACACCTGACAATAAACATATATAATACTCACCTATACAGACACCTGACAATAAACATATATAACACTCACCTATACAGACACCTGACAATAAACATATATAACACTCACCTATACAGACACCTGACAATAAACATATATAACACTCACCTATACAGAGACCTGATACTAAACACATATAACACTCACCTATACAGACACCTGACAATAAACATATATAACACTCACCTATACAGACACCTGACATTAAACATATATAACACTCACCTATACAGACACCTGACATTAAACATATATAACACTCACCTAAACAGACACCTGACAATAAACATATATAACACTCACCTATACAGACACCTGACACTAAACATATATAACACTCACCAGACACCTATACAGAGACCTGACATTAAACATATATAACACTCACCTATACAGACACCTGACACTAAACATATATAACACTCACCTATACAGAGACCTGACATTAAACATATATAACACTCACCTATACAGACACCTGACAATAAACATATATAATACTCACCTATACAGACACCTGACAATAAACATATATAACACTCACCTATACAGACACCTGACAATAAACATATATAACACTCACCTATACAGACACCTGACAATAAACATATATAACACTCACCTATACAGAGACCTGATACTAAACACATATAACACTCACCTATACAGACACCTGACAATAAACATATATAACACTCACCTATACAGACACCTGACAATAAACATATATAACACTCACCTATACAGACACCTGACAATAAACATATATAACACTCACCTATACAGACACCTGACAATAAACATATATAACACTCACCTATACAGAGACCTGACACTAAACACATATAACACTCACCTATACAGACACCTGACAATAAACATATATAACACTCACCTATACAGACACCTGACATTAAACATATATAACACTCACCTATACAGACACCTGACATTAAACATATATAACACTCACCTATACAGACACCTGACAATAAACATATATAACACTCACCTATACAGACACCTGACACTAAACATATATAACACTCACCTATACAGACACCTGACACTAAACATATATAACACTCACCTATACAGACACCTGACAATAAACATATATAACACTCACCTATACAGACACCTGACAATAAACATATATAACACTCACCTATACAGACACCTGACAATAAACATATATAACACTCACCTATACAGACACCTGACAATAAACATATATAACACTCACCTATACAGACACCTGATACTAAACATATATAACACTCACATATACAGACACCTGACATTAAACATATATAACACTCACCTATACAGACACCTGACAATAAACATATATAACACTCACCTATACAGACACCTGACATTAAACATATATAACACTCACCTATACAGACACCTGACAATAAACATATATAACACTCACCTATACAGACACCTGACATTAAACATATATAACACTCACCTATACAGACACCTGACAATAAACATATATAATACTCACCTATACAGACACCTGACAATAAACATATATAACACTCACCTATACAGACACCTGACAATAAACACATATAACACTCACCTATACAGACACCTGACACTAAACATATATAACACTCACCTATACAGACACCTGACACTAAACATATATAACACTCACCTATACAGACACCTGACACTAAACATATATAACACTCACCTATACAGAGACCTGACATTAAACATATATAACACTCACCTATACAGACACCTGACAATAAACATATATAACACTCACCTATACAGACACCTGATACTAAACATATATAACACTCACCTATACAGACACCTGACACTAAACATATATAACACTCACCTATACAGACACCTGACACTAAACATATATAACACTCACCTATACAGACACCTGACAATAAACACATATAACACTCACCTATACAGACACCTGACACTAAACATATATAACACTCACCTATACAGACACCTGACACTAAACATATATAACACTAAACACAAACACATAACACTCACCTATACAGAGTGTTATATGTAAAAGAGCAAGTGGACTTGGATGTGTTTCAATGACCTTTTTATGACCTGTGTGCATGCATAGATTAATCCTTTGACCTTTGACCCATGCAGAGCGATAAGGAGAGAATCATGGAGAACAACATGCAGGTGAAACAACTGGTCAGCAAGTCCAAGAACATTGTGAGGCTGTGTCCACGTAACCCTGAGGACAAAAGCCCCGGCCCTGTCATTGTCCAGGCGCTATGTGACTTCAAACAAGACCAGGTTAGACATACGCACACACACACATCAGAAAACATCACACACACATCCTAAACCATCATAAGCCCTCTGCTCAGACACACATTTACATTACAGCAGTGGCATGGGGAAGAATTGGAACAGTAGTTTACAGTAGAGGAAGACCTGGAACAATATTTTACAGTAGAGGAAGACCTGGAACAGTAGTTTACAGTAGAATATCCGGCATGTGACCTGGAACAGTAGTTTACAGTAGAATATCCGGCATGTGACCTGGAACAATAGTTTACAGTAGAATATCCAGCATGTGACCTGGAACAATAGTTTACAGTAGAATATCCGGCATGTGACCTGGAACAATAGTTTACAGTAGAATATCCGGCATGTGACCTGGAACAATAGTTTACAGTAGAATATCCGGCATGTGACCTGGAACAGTAGTTTACAGTAGAATATCCAGCATATGGTCTCTGTCCTACAGAAAGGGATCTTGAAAGGGGACGAGGGCATCCTGAAGGACAACTCTCAGCGCAGTAAGTGGCTGGTCACAGGTCCTGGAGGTCTGGACATGATGATCCCCTCTGTGTGCCTCCTCATCCCCCCTCCAAATCCCCGCAGCATCGGACAGGCAAACAAGTAAGAGTCCCTCAGCATCCACACCTAAACAATAGCATTTGGGGCGCATTAGGCGCAATAAACCTGAAGACACAGTGTTACAACACAAACACAGGTAATGGATTAGTAATTTACCCTGAACTGTGAATTGCAGTATTGAGCAGTTCTACGAAGCCATCATGGGGATCTGGAGCCAGATGTATATCAACATCAAGAGCCTCATCTCCTGGCAGTACTGCGTCAAAGACATCAACTACATCAACTCACTGACTGTCACCATGGTAAGATCTTACCTGAGGCCCTGCTATGCTATGCTATGCTACTGCTATGCTATGATAATGCTATGCTACTGCTATGCTATGATAATGCTATGCTATGCTACTGCTATGCTATGCTACTGCTATGCTATGGTAATGCTGTGCTACTGCTTTGCTATGCTACTGCTATGCTATGATAATGCTATGCTACTGCTATGCTATGATAATGCTATGCTACTGCTATGCATTGCTATGCTATGCTACTGCAATCAGGCGTCTGGCAACGGCCATCGAGGGAAGGCTTAAGTTATTTTATCATAAAATTCTGTCGATTTGTAGTTGGTTTAGAAACAAAGGTAATGAAATATTCCACAAAACCATTCGAGATGAGATTTATATACATTTTTGTATTTGTGTTTTAAAGTGTCCTCCGTCCTCTCCATCTCTCTCCTAGCTGTCCCAGATGCGTCCTGAAGAGTACCGTAGCATCGTCAAGAGGCTGGAGACTCACTACCAGGAGTTCATCCGCAACAGCAACGGTTCCGAGATGTTCGGCGAGGCTGAGAAGAAAAACATCGAGGGCCAGTATGCTGGAGCCCAGCAACATTATGAGACCATGGTGGTCAATCTGCCTTCACATGGACACGGTGGACGTGAGTGTCTGACAGTGTACAGGCGACCTAGTGCCACCTGGTGGCTGAACGCCGGCCCTCACCACACTGACATCTGCCTAGTATGACTAACTGATCGTAATGAGACTGTGGTCACTAATATCTGTTGTCCATGAACTTGCACAACTCAATATTAACAGTCAAACGTACATCGTCCTTGTTCTCAGAAACCGCGAGATGTCAACACAAGTATATATATATATGTATTAATCATCACTAAACATTTGGAAAAAGAAACACAATGCGTGTGTGAACAGGTGTTGCTGTAACCTAGAAGAGATATTAGTGTCAGACAAACATTCAGCGAACAACCGTTGAATGTTGTTATGTTAATTACTACACTGTTAATACTTTCATAATTGTCTGCTATGTTCATAGTGGTTCCATTTCATTTCACAGTCCGAACAACGTTAGAGGAATATCTTGTCCCAGGGACTAGTGTTTCACAGGCACCAGGACCAAAGGCACCAGCACCAATATCAGTACCAGCACCAGTACCAGCACCAGCACCAGTACCAGCACCAGCACCAGTACCAGCACCAGTACCAGCATCATCATCATCTTCCAAGCAGGAACAGACCATTAAGGCGTCTACTAACAAGAGCCTGAGGACTGAGACGTCCAGCCTGAGTCTGACGTTGCTCAGTGACCTCCAGTCTCTCAGACACAGCCTGGAGCTGGCTGAGTCTGGCATCAGCCAACACCTCCACGTGCCCCTGGGGGAGAACAGTGTGCAGGAATGCTCACAGCGCCTCGTGAGGCTGGAGGTATTCAAATGAACTAAGACAGACACATTAAACACAGAAGGAATTGCCACGTTTGACTGGATTCAATCGTCATATATTTTATGTAATGTGTGAGAGAACGCGACTGGATGGCTGAACGCTGTGTTAACGGAATGCATAGCAATTTCACCCGTTCAGTGGTCTAAGTTAGTAATTACTTAAGTACGGGAGGACACTTTTTATTGGATAAATAATAATAATAATAATTAATAAATAATACATTGGATTTATATAGCACTTTTCTAAAACCCAAAGCGCTTCACAGGAACAGTTAAACAATGGACAGTCAATAAGTAAATCACACCGGGCCAGTGGTTGGCATGAATGGCTCCTTGAGTTTCAAACAAATGTTGAATTCCCATGAATGTATATCCTGTGTGTTTTTCTGTGCGTATGCCTCAACCTGTGTTTCTTGACTCAGGGCATTAGCCAGGATCTGGATGGTCTGCGCGATCAGTATTCGAGGCTGAGGGAAAGGGTTCTGAGGCAGCTAGAAGGGACGGCAGCAGACTCAAAGCAGGCCATGTTCCTCAGGAAAGAACTAGACAACCTCAACCTGAAACTGGGTGACCTGCAGGGGTTGTCCTCTGCCTACACTCAGAGGTAGGGCTTGCGCAGAAGCCTCTATCTTTGTGTCTCCTTCCCGTGCTACTAGTTGAGGCGTTCGTGTAACTTGTGTGTGTGTGTGTCTGTTTTGCCTGTGTAGACTGTCATATCTACGGAACTTGCTCCAGAGCCTCCTCCAAGCTGAGGACGTCATTAAAGTCCACGAGGCCCGTCTGACCGAGAAGGAGACCACTTCCTTGGACCTGAGAGAGGTGGAGCAGTACAAAGTCACACTGAAGGTAAGACACACTGTCAGTCCGTAATCCTGTCTGCTTGTTTTGTGCCAATAGATGGTTATAGGGATGTTATGGTTGACTGGGAGCACCATGATAAATCACTGAGAAATGTGATGTGCTAGGGTGTCAGGTTTTATGTGCTGTTACCATGTGTGGCATTGTGATAGCGAGTGTGTATTTCAACAAGGTGGGTTTTCCCTGATTCTTGTCTGTCTGTCTGTCTGTCGTCTGCCCCTAAAGCAAATGAAGTCGGAAATGGAACATAAAAGGGACTTGCTGAAAGCCATGGAGAGTGACCTGTCCAGCGCAGTTAAGGTGAACAGTCAGATCTCCGCCTCTTTCCACAAGTGTGATGTGGACCTGTCCAAGTACGCTGACTTGGTGGGTCAGATGTCCGACCGCTGGCATCGCATCCAGACCCAGATTGACAGCAGGTTAGCACACTCACAATTCAAAACAGCAGTCATCTCGTCCGGACTCTTACACGCTCATTAACGCACATCAAATGTCTCACATTGTCAATGTCACCGGCCCGTACGACTGACTTACCTTACTCTTATCGCCTTGAAACTTTCCAGAGTTTGGGATCTGGAGAAGCAGGAGAAACAGCTGGGACATTTCCAGCAGAATACTGGCGTGGTGGATCAGTGGATAGACGGCGCCAGACAGCGCCAGGACACACTGCAGACGGCCAAGTTCAGCGACATACCAACCCTCATGGAGCACCTCAAACAACAGAAGGTAGGTATCACTGCACCGCCGTAACATTTATTTTCACAAGTTTGTCTGGATGTTCAGTAGCGGAGAGAGCGTCTGGATGGTTGCGACTCATAGAGTCGGCGGGAGTCGAGATTAAGAGATTTGTGTTCGATGGACAGGTTCTGCACACGGAGATCAAGGGGAAGAAGGAGAAAGTGGAGGACGTGCACAAGGACGCAGACATCTGTGCTTCGTCCATTAAGGTAAGCGTCGTTCGGCTCGCGTCACTGACGTTTGGCAAACTATTTCCTCTACGTCCATTTTGACTTTTTGGCGCTGTCGAAATGCATAATTTAGTGCACATTTAAATGCCGTAGGATCTTAAAACACCTGTGTTCACTGTATTTGGTGTTGATTTGGTTCTGCTTTTCAGGATTACGAGTTGCAGCTGGCCTCTTACAGTGCGGGACTAGAGACCCTGCTGAACGTCCCTGTGAAGAGAACCGTGCTGCAGTCCCCGGCCACTGTGGTCAGACAAGAGGTAAAGAACCGGTCTATCCACCAGGCTTCACTGGGCGCTGTTTAAACATGTCCAGTTCCCATACTAATTGAATGTGTCAGTTAAGCTTTTCAAAGAGCCATTCCTCTATATCTGGATTGTGAGTGCTAAAACTACATGTTCCTACAGATCCCTTTACACTGGTAATGTGGGTAAATTAGATTAAAAGCTCCTGTGGTGGTGGTATCACTCCCTGCAGTGAACGCTGTGATGTTCATCTAGATGTGGTCATTCTTGTTTTGTCTTTTTTTTGCCTTGTGGCTCGCGTGTACGTTGTCATGAGTGGCTTGCTATTATTAACCCTTAACTGTAACCCCATCAGGCTGCGGACATCCAGTCTCGGTACATCGAGCTTCTAACTCACTCCGGCGACTATTACACATTTCTTGGGCAGATGCTCAAAAACATGGAGGAAATGAAGGTAAAAAGTTAATGGCGTCTCGATATGTAGTTTAAATGTCTCCTATATTCAATTATGATTATTATCTATTTATGGAAGTGGCAATGATTGGGTTTTTAAGAGCAATTTTGTTCGATGTAATTTGTGACAACTGTCTAATTCGGTCTCCCGACAACCCCCCCCCCCCCTCCCTCCCAGATAAGAAACACTAAGATCGAGATGCTGGAGGAGGAGCTTAACCGCCTGAAGGAGGACATAAAAGACCGCAACCAGAAGTGCCGTTCGTTGGAGGACGCCATGGCCCGCTCCAAGCTAGAGCTCGCCCAGTCAAAAGAAAAGCTCCTCTCCATCGAGGAGGTAAAGAAGATTACCGTCATGAAGGCCCATGCGACCAAGGAGAGCCTGGACACCACTGCCAGCCAGCTGACTGAACTCAGTGACAAGCTGTCGCGCCTCACCTACCAGCTGGACGAGGAGAAGAGGAATAGGAGGTTGGCCGAGGAGCGTTATTCAAGCCAGCAGGAGGAGTACGAGGCGGCCGTGCGCCGGCGACAAAAAGAGCTGGATGAGCTCAACTGGTCCAAAATCGACCTGGAAAAATCTGTGAAAGACAAGGAGCGCGAGCTGGAGAGGCTCAAGATGCAGCTGGAAGAGGAGGCCACGAGGAGGCGTGGAGCAGAGCAGGAGACCTCTAAGGTAAGAACCCAGTGCAACCAGGAGATAAGTAACCTTAAGCAAACGTACCAGTCAGAGATCCACGTCACCAAGACCACCATCCTTAAAGCTTCTCAGCAGAAACAGGAGGACACTGTTGAGCTCAAACTACAGATTGAGCGACTGGAAGCAGATAAGAGGGATCTTGAAGAGGAATTGAGGAGGTTAAAGCTATCTGTGACTCAGACAGAAGAGATGAGGAGGAAGGCAGATGAGGCAGCCGATCAGCAGAGATCTTCAACAATGGAGGAGTCAAGGAAGAGGCGAGAGCTGGAAAACCAGCTTCAGATCATGGTCACCCAAAGAAGAGAAGAGGTGCTGAGGCAGAAGGAGGAACTGGCAGATGCCAGCAGGAGCAACCAGGAAAAGACCAAGCAGATTAGCCTTCTGACACACAACCTGGAAGAGGAAAGCAAACGGAGGATTGCCCTGGATATAGAGTTAGCCAAGCTTAAGCAGTCCTACACTGAATTGCAGACCAGTTATTCCACCTCTCGGGAGGTAATCAACAAGCTCAAGACCTCAGAACAGGAGATCCACCTGGTCAGAGCGGAGCTGGAAAAGCAGACAAACGAGAGGAACAAGACTGAGACCAATGCCACCAGGATGCAGAGCCGCATCCGTGACCTACAGGCCATGGTGGATGGTCTGGAAGTGGAGGTGGAGAGTCAGAAGAAAGCCACCAAAGATGAGTTTACCCTCAGGAAGGGAATAGAGTCTGAGCTGGAGAAAATGACCCAGACCTGCAGAGAGCGCAACACCACCATCAACACTCTCCGGGCCAGACAGGAAGAGGTGTCCACCACAGGAAGGAAGTATGAGCAGGATCTCCAAGCTCTTCAGGAAGCTGTGGACAAGAGCCTGCGGGCCCACAAGGCTACCACAGAGACCCTTGATCTGGTATCAGCAGAGCTAAAAGCTCTCCAACAGCAGCTATTCCAAGAGCAGACGAAGGTTCGTGAGTTGAATCTCCGCAACGAGAGCCTCTATAAAACCATTGAAGAGAAGAGCCTGCTTCTCAATGATGCCACCACAGAAATCAATAAACTCCAGACTCTGACCCAGAAGCTGACCAAGGAGAGGCTCCGGTTGGAGGAGGAACTGAGAGGAGTAAAGCAGGAGAAAGAGCAACTGAAACTTGCCAGAGATAGTGTCGATGGAGAGAGTGCATCGACAATCTCATCCTTGCAAGTCCAGCTTCAGAGCAGCACCAAGATGACTCTGGAACTTCAATCTCTCATCAGAGACCTGACCAAGGAGAGAGAAAAGCTAAAGTCGGATTTAGACAAAGTACAAAAGCAATTAATTGAGGTATTTTCATTGATCTGTCAAGTCAACTCCACATTTTCCCATCAACTGCATGAATAAATGGGTAGCAACTTAATGTTTTGTGATTCTGATCAAGATCCAAGTTTGGGTACCTTCTTCAACTTTTGCATGAGAAAATATAATTTATTTATCATTTTAAAACTCAACTGTTCATTAGTTATTAAATTAGTGTTTAGTTATTGAATATTAACACATTTCTATGGTTTTCACGAGCCCTACTTTTCACATCTTAATGACATCTCTAGTATATTGAGCTCTATCATGTGACATTAATTCCACTACTAACATAACATATGAATCAATAACAATGTACTCATCCTTGACAACAACTATGTGCTTCCCTCTTCTGTTCCAGACCTCTATGATGGTGCAGCAGTCCCAGACCCACTACACTGAGATCCTGTCTGAGAGGGACAGCCTCTTGCTCAAGCTGAAGCAGCTGGAACAGGACAAGAACCGCCAGGGTCGCTTTGAAGACGAACTGAACCGCGTCAAAGTTACTTTGGAGACAGAGTTACGAAACAAACAGCGTCTCCAAGAAGATAGGGACAAGCTGCAAAAAGACTTCACGTACTGGAAGAGCCAGTATGAACTAAAGGAGGGGCAGATGAGGCAATGCGACTCGGACAAAAGCAAAATAGAGAGGGAGAGACTTTCTCTGAAGAGCGAGCTGGAGCGTCTGATGTTAGAACTGAGGACCGTGGAGGAGAGGTATAAGGGCAGGCTGCAGAACTCTGAGAGGGAGACCTCAGAACTGGCTCTGAAGAGAGACGCCCTGGAGAGAGAGCTCAGAAGATTGCAGCAGAGGCCTGCCTCCATGAACATCCAAACGCAGACAGACGAGAAAGTGGCCACTGTGGACCCGTCCAAGCTGGTGTTTGACGGCGTTCGTCGTAAGGTCACCGCTCACCAGCTGTGTGATTGCGGAGTCATCACCAAAGAGACCCTGGAGCAACTGCTGAAAGGAAAGAGGACCGTGGATGACGTGTCGGTTGACATCCAACGCAACCTCAAGGGAACAGGCATCATTGCAGGTATGGTCAAAGGTGGTCAGAGGGTGTCCATCACTGATGCCAAAACCAACAAGCTAATTACCCCAGACAGCGCCCTAATGCTGCTGGAGGCCCAAGCTGCCACCGGCTACATCATTGACCCCAAGTTCAATGAGAAGATGTCAGTCGACGCTGCCTGCTCCAGGGGCGTGGTGGACACTGATGATAGAGATGCCTTGATTACAGCTGAAGCAGCCAGTACAGGCTTCAAAGACCCATATAGCGGCAAGCTGCTGTCCATCGGACAAGCTCTAAAGCAGAACCGTCTGGACAAAGCGACAGCCCTCCGTTTGCTGCAGGCTCAAGAATCTGCCGGTGGTATCCTGGACCCAGTTCTCAGTGTGTTCCTCCCCAAAGACCTTGCACTTGACCGCAACCTGGTTGACGAGGACCTCTACAGGTCTTTAAATAAGAAACCTGCTTGCTATCTGGACCCAATCACTGAGAAGAATATTAGCTACAGTGACCTGAGGCAGAACTGTTGGACGGAGCCAAGTTCTGGAATGCTTCTCATTGCAGCACCGGAAAAGTCCAAGACCGTGAAGGGTCTTCGGGGCAATGTAAATGTTGACGATCTTGTCAAATCCAACCTGATTTCTGCAGAAGATGTGCAGGCACTCAGCAGCCAGCAAATCGAGGACAGGCTTAAGAACTACCTGCATGGTTCTTCCTGTATAGCAGGGATCTATGATGAGGCCAACACCAGAACCATGAGCATCTACCAGGCCATGCAGGATGGTCTGCTCAGACGAGGCACCACCCTAGAACTTCTGGAAGCCCAGGCTGCCTCTGGCTTTGTGATTGACCCTGTCAACAATGTCTTCCTGACTGTCGAGGAAGCCTGGAAGAGAAATCTTGTGGGCAAAGAGTTCAAGGACAAGTTGATGTCTGCAGAGAGGGCTGTCACTGGATACACCGACCCCCACACTGGCAAGATAATCTCCCTCTTTGAAGCTATTGAAAAGGATCTGATTGAGAAGGGCCATGGAATTAGGCTTTTAGAGGCCCAGATTGCCAGCGGTGGCATTATCGACCCAAAGGAGGGCCACCGTATTGATGTAGACATCGCCTACAAGAGGGGCTACTTCAATGAGGAGATGAACCAAATCCTAACCTATGAAGGGGATGACACCAAGGGCTTTTTTGACCCAAACACCCAGGAGAACTTGACTTATCTGCAACTTAAGGAACGTTGTATAACCGACCCGAAGACTGGCCTTGTGCTCCTGCCTTTGAAGGACAAGAAGAGCAAGCAGGCCGTGTACGACAGCAGTCAAAAGAACATCCTTCGCAAGAGGAGGGTTGTGATCGTAGACCCTGACACCGGTGTGGAGATGACCGTAAGAGAAGCCTACCATAAGGAGCTCATCGACTACGAAACCTTTCTGGATCTCTCAGAGCAGGAATGTGAGTGGGAGGAGATCACCATAACTTCTTCTGATGGTTCTGCCCGCCTGGTGCTGGTGGACCGGAAGACCGGCACACAGTATGACATCCAGGAGTGTCTGGATCGCGGCATAATTGACCAGACCTCCGTGGAGAATTATCGCATGGGAACCATAACTCTTCACCAATTCGCAGACCTTATAATCAGAGGGAGCAGTCAGAGCGAGCTGTCAATCACTGCTTGCAACATGGAGAACCTGGCTACTTGCAGCAGCCCTGCTCAGGCCAGACCCTCTTCTCCCACTGTGCTCAAGCGCTTGAACAGTATCTCCATCACCTTGTCCCCGCCAGATGAGTTTGACGAAGGGAGCCCTATAGCAGCCATCTTTGACACAGAGACAGTGGAAAAGATCACCATCCCGGAGGCTCAGCGCAGGGGCATAGTGGACACCATTACAGTTCAAAGGCTTCTGGAGGCCCAGGCCTGTACCGGGGGCATCATCAACCCTGCCAGTGGTCAGCGGCTTAATCTTCAGGATGCAGTGCACCAGAGCATCATCACTGATGACATGGCCACTAAGCTTAAGCCTGCCCTGAAAGCCTTTGTTGGCTTTGAGGATGTGAAAACCCAGAGAAAGATGTCATTGGCTGAGGCCATGAAGGAGAAATGGTTGCCTTACGAGGCTGGCACAAGGTTCATGGAGTTCCAGTACGTGACAGGAGGACTAAGAGAACCTGGCACAGGGCGAAAGATCAGCATTGAGGAGGCAATCAGGAGGGGGTGGCTCGATGGGAGAGCAGCTCAGAAGCTTCAGGACACAAGGAGTCATAACAAGAACCTGACCTGTCCCAAGACCAAGCTGAAGATCTCCTACAAAGAGGCCATGGATAGCTGCATGGTGGAGGAAGGCAATGGCATGAAGCTCCTCCAGGCTTCCTCCATTTCTAGCAAGGGCATCAGCAGCCCCTACAATGTGTCCAACCCAGGCTCTCGTCCGGGCTCTCGGCCTGGCTCACGTACAGGGTCCAGGAGGGGCAGTGTGGATTACTCCACCAGCTTCAGCACCTTTACCACATCTGCCTCAACCACCTTAAGCACCAAATCCAAGTTCTAATGCACTAACACACACACCTAGTTAATAGTGTGTAGTACATGAGGGTAGATTTTGTTTGTGATGCGGCACATGTGTTGTAGTGGAGAAATAGACAACTTAAATAGATGAGAGTGGTATTTGGGGTGTGGTATATTTTGCATTAGTTATTTTTGTTAGGTTGCAGGAATAAAGGCATTTTTTGGATAATAGTGTGTTAGAAAGATATCTTAAATGTCTATTTTTTACAACATTAGTGAGGAGGAATGTAGTTTTGAAATGAAAGATTTTACCAGTTAAAACACAATCTGCTATTGTATTATACTAACGTGATATTATGTATGCAAGTGACTTCTTTAATACATTTAAAATGCTTTCTGTCTTTTTTTCTCTGCTCACAATCTCTGCTACCAGACTGGTCTCAAGAGGCGTACAAAAACAATTTTATGTAAATCTTTGACAGCCAAATTCCAAAGTTACATTATATTAAAGTCACAGTAGAGTAGTGACCGGCCTTTAGAGGCAGTGCTGAGCACACAACAGTAGAGTGGTGACCAGCCACTAGAGGCAGTGCTGAGCAAACAACGGTAGAGTAGTGACGCAAGTTCAATTCCAATCAGTGTATGTCAAACCTCGACTCAAGTGCTTTGATCCCAAACGTTAACAGTAAAATGTATTTGTTACATGTCGTCTGGTTGGCTAAATTCAAGATGTTTTAGTAGCGTTGCTAACATTGTAATTAAAGCAAATGTAATGTAACATAAAATCATATGATATCGGGCGTCACAGATTTGTATAATGTTACATATTTTCTTAAGACCACACTGCTTGTGCTTTTTTGTAGAGCAAGCTTCACTGCCGAGTTTAATAAAGTTTGATTAAAGCTTCACCCTTGTCTGCATTATTACTTAAATATATATTCTGAAGAAAAACTAAAACATTATTTGACACATGTTGGCCTTGATGTGTGATATGTTGTAGTATCTTATGGCATAAGTTAGGTTAATAATTATACATTTTAAAGTTTGAAAGCAAGATGTTTTGATGCACATATAAAAAATTACTTCTTGTACTACATTTTAATTGGAAAATAATAATAATAACAGTGTCTCCTCCAAAACAGTGTTTCCACCAACGCAGATTTCTCGAAACAATCACAGGCTACGTAGTATTTTTTCAGAATTTCGATAGGACCTAATTTAGGGGAGTAGGCTACACTTGATCTACACTGCCTTTAAGGTGTGATCATGATAATTGAGGAGGTGTGTTGAATTGCACTCATATTCAATTAGTTATACCTCACTGAATACCCACCTGATTTTCACTTGTTTTTTTGTGCAAAGGTCATACATGCAGCTATGACAATATTATTTTACTATTTTAATAATCTTTTCACAAAACACGGTAGTAGTAGTACGGTGATATTACATTTTACTTGTGAAAGGTAATTCGCGCTGATTTAAGCAGGAATATGCTGCACACTGCTGTGGCATCTGGAATCTACTGCTGCTACCAACTAGGGGTACGACCGCTCCAAGATGGCGACTGCATTTCTTGAGCCCAGCAGCCAATGCGGCGTCTACTCTTTATTATGTTTATGACGCAGGCACCTTAACTGCGTACAGGTAGGTCATGTGATTCTGCTTGTTATTGACATTAGATAAGTGAGACCATTGACTGCTATCCGCATTCACTACACGACAAGAATGCAGATGTAAGTTCCAATTTATGTGCATTTGGCGTTTTGAGAATAGTCGCCGTTGGCCCTAATTATTTGCATTGTCTGTTTGGTCAAACGTTTATGTGTGCACGTTTGTCGTGGATCCCAGGCGTTTGCAAGCTCTTAACACTGTTGCCTGTTTTTGCGCGGATCCATATGTCAGTGCATCCGTTTAAAAAACTGCATAAAAAAACAACAAAATGCGGAAAAACTGAAACGGTTTCCAATAGTTACTTTTCACAAACACAGCACCTAAGGTGAAACTTAATTTGTTAACTTAATCCATATGCGCATGTATGTACTATACATTTGATTCATACGGCTACAGGTGTTTATTCAATAGGTTACATTGTATTTTTTTCTTGTGTGTCTCCTAAAATAAAAGTAATGAGATTATGTTACTGAGTTTGGGTTATCCATACATTATGTTACTGATTACAATTTTCCCCAGTTGTTAATGTAACGGATTCAATTTGAAATGTATGAAGCATCGGACTTGATCACAGTTTGATCCCCACAATGCAGATCCTGTAATTTAGTAGTTGCTAACAGCATGTTAATATTTACAGTCGTTTTATTTATTTTTTGCTTCAGAATGATCCTTTGTAATAATTACTTGCAATTATATCGCACAATCCAGTAGCCTACTGATAACAAAACAAGCAGGTTAATAATCCATTATGAATATATCTATTAATTGTCAAGATGTATTGAGCAAATAGCAGATCAAGTAAATAAGTTAGCAGCGTCTAGGCAAGAGGTAACAATGGGGATACAACAGTACATTGTGCAAATGGCAGATAAAATAAATAAGTAGCAGTGTGAGTGCAAGGTTACTAAAGGGTTTCCGAGTTCAGCAGGTTAGCAGTAGGGAAGTAACTGTTCCTGAGCCTGCTGGGTGAGTCGAGATCTGTAACGCTTGCCTGATGGCAGGGGGGCAAAGAGTTTATGGCTCAGTTGTGAAGGGTCCCTGATAAGCCATGCGCTCTCCGCAAACATCGCTTGTGCTGGATGTCTTTGATGGTGGGCAGGGCCGGATTAACCATTAGGGCAACTGGGCACTTGCCCAGGGGCACATAACATCTAAGGGGCACTGGGCTCTGTGAAACAGGGCTTGCATTTCGGTGCGGGATTGCGGGGATTGCGCATAATTTAAACCATTCTCGCAAGGTTAGTTTTTATAGTGCGAGAAATTCCCGCACAAACATATTTGCTTCATCTCAGATCGAGGTAAAGTTGGTTGGATATTGGATATTCGCGGTGATCGACCGAGAGAAACCTCGTTGTGCTTATAGTTAGGGACCGTCTCTAAAGTACAAGTCTCAACGTTATTAATTCAAACCTCTCTCAGATTGTTTTATAGAGGACACCCACATTTTGCACAGCTTTGTTTTTTTAAGGAAATGGTGTAAGAATTAAAAATCTTTTTTTGTGAAATCACTTTGAAACCTCAATTTACTTTCGTATTGTCTACAAAGGTCTTTCACATGTTGCACAGAATTTGGTTTTTCAAAATAAAACATTTTAAGTTTTTAAAATACATTAAAATACTAGAAATCTCAATAGGTTTTTTTGTGCAGTGCCCTATTAACCTCTGTTATTGTCGATTCCATCCCAGATGTGCACGAACGAGCTGCGAGGCTAAGTTCCACTTATCCGACTGACCTAGATGCGTCCCTAGCAGACGAACTTATTCAGTTCACTCACTTTGTGTCATGTGACACTTCCCCTGTTCAGTTGTTGCACATTCTGGAAACGAACGTCCTTGAGACAACTTTATCCGAATGTAAATGTTGCAATCAAATGTTCTTAACACTGCCTGTCTCTAATTGTGAGGATGAGAGGTCTTAAACGAGTAAACAATGTTTCAAGAACCACAATGTCACAGAGAAGACTTACGGCACTTTCTTTGCTGGCCATAGAACATGAAGTTGTTGAAATGTATTTTGATGATGTTGTGCACCAGTTTGCATATTTGAAGTCTAGAAGCAAGGCCACTTAGTAATCTGCTATAATTAATTACTTTAAAACAATGAATCTTTGATAGCATTAAATGTTTTGAGTTTACACAATTTAAGTCAAGGAGTCCAGTGTGTAAGGGTCACCTGTTAAGCAAAGGAAAATATATAAAAGTTAATAGACGTGTATAAGCCTAATTTGAAATGTTGTGTAGACTATGAGTTTTTCCTCTGTAGTGTTTTGTTGTTACCCTTTAAAGCAAAGATTAGGCCTAATAATAAAATAATTGTGTGTTTATGAGTTCAGTTTTAAAGAGGCCAGTTCTAAGGCCAAATTGTTAAAACAAAATTGTACTGTAATATTCTTTAAGTTTAGGGACATGCTCTTGATGATAGGGTCTTTATGAATATATAGTAGTAGGGCATTAACGTGATCCTAAGTTTAGGGACATGCTCTTGATGATAGGGACTTTATGAATATATAGTAGTAGGGCATTAACGTGATCCTAAGTTTAGGGACATGCTCTTGATGATAGGGACTTTGTGATTTTTGCTTTGGGGCGGGGTTGGGGGGCCCTTGAGTCTTGTTGCCCTGGGCATAAAAAAATGTTAATCCGGCTGTGATGGTGGGGAGCTGGGCATAAATGATAACGATTTTCACCCACACTGCAGGGACCTACGGTCGGCCGCAAAGCAACCGTTGTGACAGACTGTGGCACTGTTGGCAAAAATTGAATATTGTTGCTGGTTGAGAGGTCTTATGGCCTGGGGTGTAAGTACCACAGGTTGGGAACCGCTGGTCTATGGAGATTTATTTTTATTAGGTACCACAGAAGAGAGAACGTATAGCACAATAATGTTGATGCAGTAATTGGTTCACCTATAGAGGGCGCCAACATTACTTACTGACACCGCAGAGTCAACTTGTTCTCACTCGAATGTAAAGGGGGTGTTGATCAACTCCTAAACCACTCGTACCTTTTGAAAAGCATTTATGCAGTGTAAATGTACAACACACAACCCTCGTGTTGATACTGCTAGACTGTTATTTTGTAGTATATCGAAATTAACAACAAGATAGCAGAACAGACTGCTGTCTTAGACGTCAGCAATGCAGGAATGCCGGTTTGTATTTGTGTAAATGTTTTTTTAGTTAAAGGCAGAGTAAATCATTAAACAGGCCACTCCTTCAATATCCAAGGTCCATCACTCACAAAGTTCTGTTATGTAAGCCAGATTCCACTGTCCCTGGGTCAGTTGCCAAACAATTGAATTGTCTCTTACATGCCTCAGGTCAAAGGTTATCTATAAACCATTGTACTACTATACAATAGGAGGTACAGTCAGTGTCCTCCAATGGTTTTGGAATTGTGCTTCTCAAACCCAGTGGCTGCTGGAAGTGACTGTAACTCACTTCTTAGGAATTCCCTGTCCTTCAGTGTGACAACTGAAATTGGCCGATATATATTTACCCCGTATATTGAAATAAAAAATATACTGTTGAAATAACTTTCTGTTGAATAAGAACAGTATAAAAACAGTGTATTTTTTTTGCCCCTTTTGTACTTCGCCAGGGGATTGATCTTATTCTCATTTACAGCAATGACCTGGGAACTGTTTGGTTCACTGCCTTGTTCCACGAATGAACAACAGACTTTTCACCATCCTGTGCCCAGGGATTCAATCTAGTGACATTTTGGTTGCTGGTCAGATGATGACTAAAATGGTATTGATGTTGAGAGCTCAATTGGAAAAAAGAAATATGAAATAAAAATATATAAATAGAAAGTAGAACTTATAGTAATCTTATCAGGAACACAAATTACTGCAGAGATGACACAATATGTTTTTCCTCCCGTGATGTGTATTGACAATTTATTAACATAAGACATCCTTGAAGGTACCAGTAGCCCAAAAAGCACATGTAGAATTCATTTTAAGGTTGTTCGGCTCACTTCATGTTGAGACTACCAAGGAACCTGACCAAGATTGTATAAAATGAATAGTCATAATTTCTCTTATATTTAAAACGCAGCATTTTTAAAGCTTATAAAGTATTTAAATTTTTCCCTTTAGTTGAAGACACCACTATCAAGTTCAATATTTTCTGCCTCCATCCCCTTCGCTAACTGTGATGTATTGATTGGTGTGTGTCCACGTGAGTGATCAGGCCTGAAAGAGACATGAAACCACCACGAGAATGTGTGTGTGTGTGTGTTTGCAGAGAGAGAAAGAGAGAGAAAGGGAGAGAAAGATTGTCAGGGGAGGGGGTTTAAGAAGGGGAGAGAGTAAATGGGGGAGGTGCCAGGGAGTCAGGGGAGGGGGTTTAAGAAGGAGAGAGGAAAAGGAGGAGGTGCTTGGGAGGGAGTGAGCCCAAGCCCAGTTGCACAGTGGGAGGACGTTCCCATGCCAGGACTTGTGGCGGCTGCAGCCAGCAGTCTAGATTGACTGGAGGAAGTGTATCGGGGGTTGAAAGGAGTTGAGCTGCGATTCAGGAACAGAGAGCAGACCGGGTTTCCATTTTAACACAGCCAGCCTGCAGCTTGCAGCCAGCAGCCAGTAGACGGAGCCAGCAGCAGCCTGGGGAAGGAGCCACTGTGAGGGCAAAGCAGAGCTGGGACAAAGTGAGCTCACAGACGTGCTCCTGAACATCCTGCAACCACATTCCAGCACCGTAGAATGAGCCAGGCTGCCTCTCCAGCCTGTTTGACGGGCTAAGACACTCTTCTTCTTCGCCTAAGCTGGACTTTTCCTCACTCCTTTTTTAAGCTGTCTCGGACCGGCGGAGGAATTAAAAGGAAAAGAGCAATAAAAGTTTCCAGATTTGAAACGGTAAGGCTTTTGTTTTGATGTTGATGTTTTATGGTTCGCAGTGCAGCTGGTTTTTGTGGTGTGATCAAACTGGTGGAGTTCTCTTGTGTTCCTCTGTCCATTCTGTGGTTCAAGCGCATTTCATTCAGTGGACTTATTTAAAAATAAGGGCATTGCCTTGTCTTTGCTTTGGTTTGTGCTCTGTTTGGGGAGACTTTGTGTGTGTGTGTGTGTGTGTGTGTGTGTGTGTGTGTGTGTGTGTGTGTGTGTGTGTGTGTGTGTGTGTGTGTGTGTGTGTGTGTGTGTGTGTGTGTGTGTGTGTGTGTGTGTGTGTGTGTGTGTGCATGTGTCAGTGGTTGTGCTGGTGATGGGGGGGGGCGCAATGCAGAATTCAGAAAAGAGAGCAGGGGTCAATCAAAGTCTATAAGCCGGGTTTCTTATAACGAGACAGTTGACCAATAAACGGGGTGTCCTTATCAGCTGCAGCTACTCACGTTGCGTGAATAACATCGTCGTAACATTCATATTTCGTGCGCTACCTTTTGGATTGGTTATGGGACTCCATGCTGTTCGGGGCTTCGCTGTGCTGGAGGACTTTATAATGTGAAACATATGGGGGCCATTCTGCAGGAATCCTGTCCTCACACAGCCGAATGAATCCGGGTGGAACTCTGTTCAATTGTTGTGTGGATTCACGTGTCTGTACTGGGAAATCAAAAGATGCGAAGAGATGGGAAGAAATATGTAGCGTCTTCGAGCCACAGCTGCTGTGTGGTATTCTAGTCCTCAGGGCTGTGATTTTCAGGCAACCATGGTTGATTACATGTACTAGTCCCAATGAGCGCACACACGCGATACACACTTCTGTTTACCTGTGTTTAAAACGTTTCCTTATCTGCTTCATGTATCCGTTTAGACCAACACAAATGCATTAACGCCCTTTTGTAGTTATCTCCAAACCAAACAAACGGAAAGCCCTAATGCACTACAAACACTTAGGTATTTAGATAACATTTCTAACTATCAGGTGTGAACTGTGAACGTGCAAGAAACATTGAAGTCCTCTGTCTCCATCTGTTGATGAGAAATTGTAGAAAATAGAAAAAGGTAGAAATTGGATAAAGTCTGGCTGAGGGACAGATGAACAAGGCCCTGATAATGTGGTTTGGACAAGTGTGTGTGTGTGTGTGTGTGTGTGTGTACAGTAAGCTCAGCAACACAGAGCATTCTGTTATTCACAGGCTAGGCACTGACTGGAGGACTACAGTTTGTCACATAAGAGCAGCTGGACTGGAGGACTACAGTTTGTCACATAAGAGCAGCTGGACTGGAGGACTACAGTTTGTCACATAAGAGCAGCTGGACTGGAGGACTACAGTTTGTCACATAAGAGCAGCTGGACTGGAGGACTACAGTTTGTCACATAAGAGCAGCTGGACTGGAGGACTACAGTTTGTCACATAAGAGCAGCTGGACTGTGCAGGACTACAGATCGTGACAAAAAAGCAGCTTGCCACACTGAACACATATGTGAGCCATTAGCTCGGGTGAAACGAACGAACGAGAGAAATAGGGAGGAGAGAGAAGGAGAGAGATGGAGTGTAAATCCATTTTAGAACTCATTCCTCTATGACCTTGGGAACGAAGGCGGTAATTAGGCGCTGCTTTAGGAGCCTGGTGCAATTTGGGTCACCCAGAGGCAGGAAAGCAGCTCATGTTTATTTCCCTTCAAAATATCCTGTGACAACTATATGTTTCGCTTCCAGACACTAAACAAACCGGCTAAAAATATCCCTACTACGGTCTCCCTCCCGCAGGTCTCCCTCCAACAGATTCCACGGTTTTGTATAAATCCGTTCTTCTGTGTTGACTGGGCGTCGAAGCCACAAGCGTCCACCTATGGAGCGAAACAGGAAACAGGCAGAACGAACTGTGGCCTCTGTTCCCCCAGAGCCACCTAGTTCATCTAGCCTGTTATGTAATGGTAGGAGGTGATATCCCCTGGGACCGTTCAGAACCACTGAATATTATTTTCAGAGAACTGATACAGCGCACCAACACGCGTGTTGAGTTAAAGAGTTCAGTAGCAGCTATTCAAACCTATAGTTCACCTATCTCTACCCCCCCCCTCCACAAATACTACAACGAAAAATAATACGAGGTAATATAAGATAAATGCCGAACAGTAACATAAATGAAACAAAATGTCGGGTTTATTCCATTTTGATTCTTCTGTAACAACTGCAAATATGAATGATGATATGTTGATAAATCTGTCATTAGATGAATATGTTCGTTCAGAGAACTTACCTCTGTGCTCCGCAATAAGTAAAGTTTCCACTTGTAGTAACAGGGTGAAATGAATTAGAACGGACTCTTAACAGCATTCCTGTTTAACAATATGTCCGTTAGCAGCCAGACTTCCTGAAGCGTTTACAACACAGTTGGCGTGCGGCTGAGCATCTAAGACAAACAGCTCAGAGCTTCATTAATGTTCCCCCTGGCTGACGGGTCGAGTACACGGACTCCCAGAGGGACAGCAAGCTGTGTGTTTCTGGTTTTTACATCGGTCCATATCACAGCCAGGCCCTCACACCCTGGGTTTAACTGAGCCACATCCCCCCCCCTGCAGAAATATGCCGTATATTTCCCTGGCTTTTATCCTACACTCCATTTTTCATTTTTACAGGGACATAAAAAGCCCCGTGTAGATCATGGTGTGAGTATGGTGTATGATGTGCCAGCGTTGTGGTTCGATTCCCACCGGGGCCAAATAGTATGAACATGTATGAAGTCACCACTGTAAGACGCTGCGGAATAAAACATCTGCGAAATGACTCGAATGTAGAAATGGAAACAGGGTTTAGAACCGCAGTGGAACTCATATCAACCAACGACCGCTGGCGGTGAGGCAGACAGAGTATTTTATAGACAATAGATTTGGGGTATTACATGAAGAGGATAGGGCTTTTGGCAGGCTTTGGGAGTTTTCTCTGTGTCGCTCACACACGTTAATATCAGACCAACCACTGTGCCATATTTTGGGTTTAATGTGGCTGGGAGGAATTCTCAGCTAACCCCAGACTGGGCAGCTCTGCCACAGACTGTCAATCATGAACCAAGACCAGCCAATCGTGAAACCCGGTTTTATTTTGAGTCAAGGAAAGGAACTTGCAACAGGTCAACCAATCACACGTGGTCAACGGAACATGAGAAGTATGTATGTGGTGTAGATTTGAACATGAATATTGGCATCCTCAATGCCATCCAATTATTGATTACAATGGTGACAATTGGTAGTCAAATACTTTAAAATTGATCTTTGGGTAACGTACTAGGACCTGGAAGGAACAAGAAATGTAATTATTCTGGCAAGTTTTGGTCTGGTTTTTGGCCACAATGTCCTTTTGCAATGTTACTTGTTTGTTAAGTCAGGATGAATGAATGATATCAACCAATAAAAGGACTATTAGAACTTCTAAAGATAGCCAGCTGTGCTAGTGAGCTTTTTACAGCTACAGAGTGAGTTTTATCTCCTCCGTGTGGTTTTAGACACTGTCTTTAAAGGATTATACTGCTTCCCTCACCTTAAGCAGTGTCATCTGCTGTTACTTTTTCCAACGTACAGCCCTCTATTTTCCATTCAGCCTGTTTTTTCCCATTTTATCTCTACCCCGGGCTTGTTTTTGCTTTGCACTACGTTTTAATCTACAACGTCACCCACATTCTTGCTTGTCTTTGTTTCGCTGTATTTTTCTAATCAGTCTTGCCGTCACACATTTGATCATGACCTTATCAACATTATGTTCTTTGAACAACATATTTTGTCCGGTATTGCATGCTCTTAGTCTACTGGAAACGGATGAAAGTTACACGACAATGTTTTTTGTGCCATAAACAATGGGCAGATTTTGAACTCATGCTGTACAGATGGACTTCCAGCTGGGGAGTTTGTCTCTGAACCAGCTTAGGCCACCATTTTGTGATATATTATGGAAAATGTAACCAAGGACCCTGCAGATCTGGAAATAAAACAAATCATATTAATGCAAAACTTCAAAGGTTTAACTGGACTTAGTTGCTCTGGCCCCCTGTTTTCAAATGGAGCTCTGGCCCCCTGTTTCAAACGGAGCTCTGGCCCCCTGTTTTCAAATGGAGCTCTGGCCCCCTGTTTTCAAATGGAGCTCTGGCCCCCTGTTTTCAAATGGAGCTCTGGCCCCCTGTTTTCAAATGGAGCTCTGGCCCCCTGTTTTCAAATGGAGCTCTGGCCCCCTGTTTTCAAATGGAGCTCTGGCCCCCTGTTTTCAAATGGAGCTCTGGCCCCTGTTTTCAAATGGAGCTCTGGCCCCCTGTTTTCAAATGGAGCTCTGGCCCCCTGTTTTCAAATGGAGCTCTGGCCCCCTGTTTTCAAATGGAGCTCTGGCCCCCTGTTTCAAACGGAGCTCTGGCCCCCTGTTTTCAAACGGAGCTCTGGCCCCCTGTTTTCAAATGGAGCTCTGGCCCCCTGTTTTCAAATGGAGCTCTGGCCCCCTGTTTTCAAATGGAGCTCTGGCCCCCTGTTTCAAACGGAGCTCTGGCCCCCTGTTTTCAAATGGAGCTCTGGCCCCCTGTTTTCAAATGGAGCTCTGGCCCCCTGTTTTCAAATGGAGCTCTGGCCCCCTGTTTTCAAATGGAGCTCTGGCCCCCTGTTTTCAAATGGAGCTCTGGCCCCCTGTTTTCAAATGGAGCTCTGGCCCCCTGTTTCAAACGGATCTCTGGCCCAGCCCCCCTGTTTTCAAATGGATACCTTTATCATTTGTGACAAGCCAGAATGCACTTTGGCAACTGATGTCATTACGACGGGGTCATTCATGAAAACAACCATGTGGTCACTGCTCACTAGATTGGCACGTTCTCTGTCGGGTCAGCTCCAGGCGGACCAGGAGTGAGGTCCGCGTGGAGAGTCCAGGACGTCGTGTCATTTCTCTAATGGGGGAAGGCACCGCTTTTCACTTCAAACTAACCCTCTGTGACGACAGAAAGAGAGAAAGCCATTGAGGACGATCAAACGGCATTTCTAGGTGGCTGCCGAGTGATCAATGTGCATCTAAGTCCTGGTGACAGCACCCACGCACCCCCAGACCAACTCAGCTACTCCTCATACCTCCAGGGTCTGCGGGTCGACGGATCCAGTGTGGACACACCTACATCCCCAGAATCCTGGACAAGTTTCAGCGTGTTCTCCGTGAAGCTTGCTGGCACTGGCAACCGATTTGTCTTTTTCTTACAAACACCCCTGAGCTTTGCTTAGGCCTGAACCTTTTCTTCCGTCACCACTATGTCGTGTTCTCCCGGTGGCTGTGCCATGGGTGGGCTGTGGGCTGCACCCCGAGGTCCCTGGCACGACCACCATGCCTAGGTTGTTGTGTTGTGCCTCTGTGGCTGAGAGCCGTGCCCCGAACCGGGAACAAAAGCCGACCGTGTAAATTAAAGAGCAATTATCAACGGGGCATGCTAGGACAAATCTCTGCTGTGTGCCCGACTTGACTGATTAGAAGACAGGATGGAGTTGTGGGAGAAAGATCATAGTTGAAAGGAAGTTGTGTGTGTAGTATGTCTGGATGATTTATGCTGAGATTGTGTACAAAGATCTGGAGGTTTTGGACTAAACATCGTTTTTAGGAGTGGGCTTCTCTAGGTATGTGCTCACATTGAAATGTACGTTAATCATTAGGTAGACTGAAATATATGTTTATGTATGGACTAGCTTTTTGGAGATTGGGACATATGATTGGTTAGTGCACAGTCATTCAACATTATTGGAATGTAGGTTTTATAGAAGAGACACGTTTGCGACGGCCAGACAAGTCAATCTTAAACCATAATGTTTAAGTGTTTTAATATATTTATTAAATTAACATTACCTACAAGCTTTGGGTCATTCCGATGGTCAGCAGTGGTAACCCCCCCCACACACACACACACACCCACAATGCTTGGACACTTTCTAAAACACAGTTAACCGGTCAACTGTTCATTAATTTCACATTAGTCAACAGTTTTTCCCGCAGCTCCCAGGGAAGAAGGACTTTCCCCGCTATTGGCACCAACTGCAGTCGCTTGTGGCGCACTTTACAACGATTACAGACACACACAAATTAATACTCCTTGGCCAAAACGCACAACCCCTACCTCTCTCATTCCCTGACACACAGCAAGTTGTGTTACTTTGTCTCTAGAGGGCAATACCAAAGTCAGTTTAGCAACTAACAGTGATTGCTTCCTTTGATTTTGTTTGCGGTCAATGACATTAGGAAACGAATAAATGGTCCTGGAAATAGGACTGTATGATATCAAAAACAATCCCAAGAAGAAGTGGTATTTTGCACGGGTCCAATTTGTGTGGACGCCAGCGAGTTGTTTAGAGAATCGTTTCCTATTCCCCAGCAGACAGGCAAGACAGAGCACCAGGGACCAGAGCAGAGGTCCCCCATGCGTAGGGAGGTGTGGGGGGTGGGGAGGTGTGGGGGGGGGGAGCTTCTCTCTCATGCAGCAACACAGGAAGTTCATGGTCACAAGGTCACTGGGACTATATCTCAGGGGCTTCACACAGCACATTCCAACAGCGTTCCAACGAAGCATATGGAGTTTTCCTTACACGTTTAATCGTTGCCGTCGTTGACGTGCTACTTTGAGTGTGGTCATTTTACTGTTTGTTTGATACTCAAAGAGAGTCTGTACATGAATACACATTTAGAAGACATTTTGAGTAAACAGAAACGTGGAAAGTGTGAATGTTTATCCACCTTAGTAACTTACTGCAGGTCTAACGCCTCACGTAGGGACTGGAAGAGACACATGGTTTAAAGTAAACAGGTGTCTTTCCTTGACATACCACCTTTGAGGCCTGTGCTCTTTTCATAAAGACCTCAGGGACCAATCACAATGGCTGACCCTGAGGCCTTTAATACTCGAGTGAAAACACATGACTGCCGTCAATAGGCAGGGGAATGTCTGCTGTAGTGCCTGCAGGGGAATGTCTGCTGTAGTGCCTGAGGCTTTCTTCCTCTGTCTCTCACCCAAACAGAAATAAAGACCCAGATGTGAGGATGGAGGAGGGATACGAACTTGACCTGACGTACGTGACGGAGCGTATAATCGCAGTGTCCTTCCCCAGGGCATGTACCGAGGAGGTCTACCTGCACAACCTAAAGGATGTCACACGGATGCTCAAGTCAAAGCACGCTGATAACTATTTGGTCAGTGAACAACACTAGTAACGCGCCATCACCTATTAACGCGCCATCACCTAGTAACGCGCCATCACCTAGTAACGCGCCATCACCTAGTAACGCACCATCACCTAGTAACGCACCATCACCTAGTAACGCCCCATCACCTAGTAACGCACCATCACCTAGTAACGCACCATCACCTAGTAACGCACCATCACCTAGTAACGCACCGTCACCTAGTAACGCCCCATCACCTAGTAACGCACCATCACCTAGTAACGCCCCATCACCTAGTAACGCACCGTCACCTAGTAACGCACCGTCACCTAGTAACGCACCATCACCTAGTAACGCACCATCACCTAGTAACGCACCGTCACCTAGTAACGCCCCATCACCTCGTAACGCCCCATCACCTAGTAACGCACCATCACCTAGTAACGCACCATCACCTAGTAACGCACCATCACCTAGTAACGCACCATCACCTAGTAACGCACCATCACCTAGTAACGCCCCATCACCTAGTAACGCCCCATCACCTCGTAACGCCCCATCACCTCGTAACGCACCATCACCTAGTAACGCACCATCACCTAGTAACGCACCATCACCTAGTAACGCACCATCACCTAGTAACGCACCATCACCTAGTAACGCACCGTCACCTAGTAACGCACCGTCACCTAGTAACGCACCGTCACCTAGTAACGCACCATCACCTAGTAACGCACCATCACCTAGTAACGCACCATCACCTAGTAACGCACCGTCACCTAGTAACGCACCGTCACCTAGTAACGCACCATCACCTAGTAACGCACCATCACCTAGTAACGCCCCATCACCTAGTAACGCACCGTCACCTAGTAACGCACCATCACCTAGTAACGCACCGTCACCTAGTAACGCACCGTCACCTAGTAACGCACCGTCACCTAGTAACGCACCATCACCTAGTAACGCACCATCACCTAGTAACGCACCGTCACCTAGTAACGCCCCATCACCTCGTAACGCCCCATCACCTAGTAACGCACCATCACCTAGTAACGCACCATCACCTAGTAACGCACCATCACCTAGTAACGCACCATCACCTAGTAACGCACCATCACCTAGTAACGCCCCATCACCTAGTAACGCCCCATCACCTCGTAACGCCCCATCACCTCGTAACGCACCATCACCTAGTAACGCACCATCACCTAGTAACGCACCATCACCTAGTAACGCACCATCACCTAGTAACGCACCGTCACCTAGTAACGCCCCATCACCTAGTAACGCACCATCACCTAGTAACGCACCATCACCTAGTAACGCACCATCACCTAGTAACGCACCATCACCTAGTAACGCACCGTCACCTAGTAACGCACCGTCACCTAGTAACGCACCATCACCTAGTAACGCACCATCACCTAGTAACGCACCGTCACCTAGTAACGCACCGTCACCTAGTAACGCACCATCACCTAGTAACGCACCATCACCTAGTAACGCACCATCACCTAGTAACGCACCATCCACTATCCTGCTTGAAGCACACAGGTTATTAATGCACGGTCCTATTAGGTTAAAGGGTTAGTCCGCTATTTATTTGCCGTGTGCATTTGGTCGTGTGGCTGACTTCAGATTTGTATGAGCGTGAGGTAATTAAAGTTTATCTGAAGTTTGTTTTTTAGATTTGAGCCAGTTTTTTTTAGCGACACATATTAGTCCACGATTTATATCTCATTGAAGAATCTCTATTGACCATATTTTTTTAGTCAAGGACTCGGCGAAAAATCTGAATCTGATATACCGGCCCTGAGACCGTTATAGATCAAATGACCCTGTCATCAAATGAGCCTGTTATCAAGTGATAGTTACATAAATCAATTTTAGCATTTCAATCCTAAAATAAATCCCAATTGTTACATTTCACAGTAAATCAATGTGCTCATGTGATACATGTTTTTTTCTCTTTAGATCATCAACCTGTCGGAGAAGCGACACGATCTCTCCAAAATGAACCCCAAGGTACAGTTGTTTTTCCAGATGTGCCACATGAACAGGCGTAAACAAAGGGCGAGACACGAGACGCCGCGGCATGTGATACACATGTCAACCGATATGCTACAAATCAATGAGGATCAGTAACGTGTCTCCACAGCCATATCTGTTTAAACAACTGGCTCACAAGATAACCCTCTGATTAACAAAGGCTGTCTCAAGGCTTTCTGGAGACACTCCACGTGCTAAATAGATAGGAAAGGTCACGCAGAGTTTGGATAGATGACCATTGACTGTTCCATTGTGTGTGTGGTGTGTGTGTGTGTTTGCAGACTTTAGACACGGGCTGGCCTGACCTCCATGCCCCTCCTCTGGATAAGATCTGTACCATCTGCAAGGCCATGGAAGAATGGCTCAACGCTGACCCTCTTCACGTGGTGGTCATACATTGCAGGGTGAGCGTCTTCGTCACTTCTCACTTCGTCACTTCTCACTTCTCACCACCCCATGATTGGTTTTGTGTTCATCCGACTTCACTTTCGCGTCATATTGACGTCATGTTTTATAGCAGACTGTACTTCCAATAAGACAAGAGAATATGTGAAGAATATGGTGATCTCTTCTCTTCTGTTAGAAGGGAAACATTCGTAGTTTTGGATCGGTGGGAGATCAGACTTCTTGCTGCATGAAATGTTTTGAGTGCAACAAAATGCAATGTTTTCTGTGCAAGAGTTAGTTTCCAGGGAAAGAGTTCGTTATAGCCAGGGGTTACCTTTACTTGAGATCAGGTTTCTAAGTTTCACACATTTTGTATTGCACGTTTTTTGTAAAGTGTTATTTGGTAAGGTCGGCCGTTAAAGCCCATTTTTTAGTTGGCAAACTTTTCTTTGGTGTTCATGGAAATAAACATTATAAGTAAGAATTTATTAAGACTGACTGTTAATGTTGAAAAATCTTATCTTTTACATTTTTAAAGTAACAAACTGACGTTGTTTGTTCCTCTTGTCTTTCAGGGTGGTAAAGGTCGTATCGGTGTGGTCATTTCATCGTTTGTTCACTTCACCGACATTTCGGCCAGGTAGACAAGCATCTGTCACAAATATTTGAATATTGGTGTACAAACCCAGATTCTTATCAACTACAAAGCCTCCGGCTGGCAGGGATATAACCTCCCTAAGTTCCTAAACAGTCCAGTGCCCACGCTATGCTTTTATTGAGGACTTGATTCAAACAATAGTTGTAGACGTGGGTTCAAAAGAAACTCATGAGTCACAGAGTTGCGTTCTATATCAACCTATACGTACTAGCCATGTACGATAAGAGCGTAATCACAGCAACTGCTCGTTAGCGCAAAGGTCAACGTTAAGCTCCTTCGTGGAACCGAAGAGTAATGAAACAATACGTTTTAGTAAGAGACTTAAGTTCACATTTATTTGTCCTTACCTACATAAACGGGGATATTGACACATATTAATTTCCAGTCCGAGAGGCTGTCTGTCGTAAGGTAATCCTCAGACTCAACTGACAGCAAACATTCCTGCAGAAAGCGGTTTATGAGGTTTGGAGGTCTTGTGTGTCATGTCTCATGTGCTTATGGAGATCCTTTCTGCTAACAGACCCTGTGTGATGTTGCTACACAGCCCATAAGTCTGGGTTGGGCCAGTCAATCAACATGTTGTCTTGCTCCCACTCAGAGGGTCTTAACACAATGCGGTAGTTTCATGAAGAATATCTAGTGTCACACGTTGTCAGATACTGGCCACCGCCGCTGCTGAGGTTTAACGACAGTCTCGCTCTAAAGTGTGTATTAGAGCGGAATAAGTGGTGAGGCAAAAAGTTCGGTTCTGTTATTGCTTCCGGCTCCATAAATAGAATCAGAACAAATATAATTTAATTGGAAGCAACTTAAAACGTCAAAGACTGGTACCAAAATAATTCTGCTATCATCAAAAACAATTCAGTAACCAGACACACGACGTAGTGTGCTTAGTGGTAAAACCACATCGGCGGTGTGGCCAAAGTCCTGCAAGAGTAAAAAATGATATTTAGATTTTATATTAATATCATTTCAATGACAAGTTGTTGTAGTAAGCTCTGAGAGAGACTTCTGACAGGACAGAGGGACAAGTAAATGGTTAGGGAAATAAGCGAAACATTACGGCTTTGGTGGGAGAAAGAAACAGACAGTGACGAAACTGTAAAGATAAGGGGAAAAGAGGAACAGAAAAACCGACATGGGCTTCTTGTATGAACGGCGTATTGTAGGAATAGCGGTTTGAAAGGCTTATGTCAACACACTGCTCTGTTCATCCCCCAATGTGTTTACTTTGGGACCGTATTGTCTGTCTATCCACTAACTTTCCCTCTCCTTCGCCGTTCGTGTGTTTGCGTGTGCGTGGATAGTGAATACCTGTATGTGACAATGTCTGTTTGCAGTGTGTGCATTGATGCATTCACGACCATGTGCGAGAGACAAAAGAGATTTCATCGAGAGATCGGGGTTCGAATACTGCTTGCTGGTTAACCCAAGGCTCCCGCTGAGGGCGTTCTAACTGCCAAGGAATGTTCTAGTTTGTGCGAATGGATTGTGACTGTCTTGTCTCGTCGTTCAGTGTGGCAGCGTGGGTCCCTATAAACCGGAGAGAGCACTTCCTCCGGCGTGTACAGATTCAAGTCTAAAAGCTAACATCAGGATGACGACCAGAGGTGCATTGGATCATGTGATGTCAGGGAACACACATCTCTACATCAACTGTTCCGAGTTGCTGCAATGAATTGGGGCCTTAATTAAAACTAGATATAGCAACATGGGAAAGGCGGAGTGAATGTGGAAGAAATAAATAATTCAACATTTTTATGATAATAAAATAAGCAGTTTCTGTTTAACTTATAGTTGTAACTACATGTATGACAGATGAAATTACATTACAGATAGTCGAGACTCTCAACAATATAGCTATATGTGCTACTTGGGTTTAAAAACCATTAAAACGTCACTCTGTTAATTACTTCTCTTTTCTTTAACCTTAGTGTTTCCGTTTCCTGGTTTTTCTCCCTCTGTTTCTTCTGCACAAACCTTTTACCTTTCTTTCTCTACCATGTATAGTTTATCTCAAGGCCTACTACAACAACTGTTGTGAAATTTTAATTTGAATAACATTAATATTATTCACTTAACTACTACTGCACATCAATGCGACCACTTCAGAGGGCCAATAACCATGCAGAAACCTTGCTATAAAATTACCAGGAAGTAGGCTAGAATTGTAATTGGCAGAATTTCTCTCACAGTGCTGATCAAGCTCTGGACCGCTTTGCAATGAGGAAGTACTACGATGACAAGGTCTCTGCAATGATGACTCCTTCCCAGAAACGGTTAGTACGGGTTTCCCCTCATGTGTGCTTCCGTCCTTTTTTTCTTTTCGTCCCCATACAGCTCTCTACACACCTACACACACCCTCTCCACACACACACACACACACACACACACACACACACACACACACACACACACACACACACACACACACACACACACACACTGAATCACTTGGTTGCCTAAAGAATGTCCCCATCTCAAACGAACTCAAAGTTCCCGATCTCCTGATCCTGGACCTGTTCCATTCCAACGTGGTGTACTGCATTATCTGTCCCTATTGTCACAGGGCACATCCTTCCATTGATGTCATTGCTGCTACATCTATGCAGAAGTGCTTAGCTAGTGGTGACCTTCCTGCTTGCTATCGTGCAGATGATTTGATCTCTTCTCCGTCCTCACGCCAGGTACGTTTGGATCCTGAACAGTCTCCTGAGTGGCTCGATGAAAATCAACGCCTCTCCGCTGTTCCTGCATTGCATAATTCTTCACGGCGTCCCCAACTTTAACGCTGCGGGAGGTACATCGCTACGTTCACGTGTTCTTTAGTTTATACCTGGCACCAGGCTATAGAGTTAATAGAAGTCTGACAAACAACTGCTGTTAAAAACCCTGTGTGGATATTTAGAATAACTGTAGCTTTGAGACCGTGTGAGCTTAGATGAACCAGTCCGTTCCCTGAATGTAAATGAAGACGCATGCACCGCAGATTAACTTCTTTACGGTCTGTAATACACTCGTTTTGTCCACCTAAACAGACTTATTTATCATTTCCCAACAAATCTTTCCTTAGATAACATTACTGATAACAGCCTTTATTTGAACAGTAGTTTACCACAGTGGGAATGTTCTGTGTGCTATATAACATGACAAAGACAGGAGATTTGAGAAGATGTTCAATGCCCGGCTGCACACAGACAATCAGAATATGCACTTGTTTGCCGCTCAAATACTTATTGACTAGGGGAATTTTTCTGTCATTGGGATCTAGGTCAAACTGGATTTAAATAGCCAAGCTGTCATACTATATATTTTCTTACATATTCTGTGGTTATTTTGATGTCACAAATAGGCCCAGCCAATTGTCAGCAAGTAGAGCCATCAAACGAAGAGTGATCTGAGTGAAGTTTAGACTGCAGTAACTGTATTCTTATCATCTGATCCTATATCCTCGGCTGTAGAATACACTCTAATACTGTAATATTCTGTATCCTGTTGAGTCATTTGGGATACTTCAGTATTTAATGAAGCTTTTGAAGCATCAGAGCTTTGTGCATATAGGTAATAAAATAGACTGATCAATTGGTCAAAATACACACTTACGTTTCAAACGTTTGAGGTCACCCTTATAAAAGTCATGAACTCAAGAAAACATACATGAGTATGAATAGGAAATATCTCAACATTGATAGGACATATAGTCATTGACATGTTTAGAAATTATGATTTTCGATTGTAATAATGTGACCTTCAAAATGTTGCTTTCATCAAAACATCCTGATTTTGCAGCAATTACAGCCTTGTAGACTTCTGGCATTCGAGTCAGTTTGTTGAGGTAATCTGAAGAGATTTCAATCCATCTTTTCTGAAGCGCCTCTCACAAGTTGGATTGGCTTGATGGGCATTTCTTACGTACCATACGACCAAGCCACTCTCATAACAGCTCAACACTTCCAACCATGTATCTCATCACCAATCCATTTGTTTTTCAGTGTGTCGGCCGTACCTGAAAGTCTACCAGGGGATGCAGGCTGTTTACTCCTCTGGAGTCTAGTAAGCACTCATTACATTACCTGTTGCGCGAGAAATACGATAACATACAGATTTCCCTGAACGATGATTGGCTGTTCTGATTTAGCCCGTTGTGTGGTTGTAAGCAATTGGTTGTAGATTGCTGCCTGTTTCTTTTGTAAAGCGTCTTTGGGTCTTTGAAAAGCACTATATAAATAAAATGTAGTATTATTATTATTATTATACCATTGGTCTCTCTGATTGGTTGTTCGTCTCTTTGACAACAGTCACATTGGACCTGGACACAGGGACAGGATATGCATCAGTCTGGAACCTGCTCAGCTGCTGAAGGGAGATATCATGGTAACAGCTGCACGTAGCATGAAGAAACAAGCACGCTACGATTTATTTGAATTAAACACGAGAAATAGTGAGAAACATACCAGGCGCTAACTGTCCCGTGATCACGCCGATATGAATCGTCGGTCTCAATCAGTCTTTTTTTGTTCCTGGGCAGGTGAAATGTTACCATAAGAGTGATGCCACTTCTGAGCGTGTGGTCATCTTTAGGCTTCAGTTCCACACAGGAGCGATACAGGGATACAACCTAATGTTTGAGAAGGAGGATATGGAGACTGCCAATAAAGGTATTTATACAGCACACACACACACACTACCGGGATTACTCCGGATGTTTGGTTTGAATAATTCAAACAATAAAACCGATCACGTGTTTTTAAGAAACTGTTTTGTAGCACGTTTTTTGGGTAGAATTCCCTGTCACAGACGTCACGCATCATTCATCCTTCTCTGGCGTTACTTCACAACCACAGTCACTGCATTCCTTTATGTTCACTCTGCAGATCCCAGATTTCCGGATTACGGGAAAGTGGAGTTGGTGTTCTCGGAGGGCCCGGAGAAGTTCCCCGGTATTTATTTGTCTTCTAAATCATGATTAGGAACCTTATAGAGAACCAGAAGGGTCTGAAAAGCTCCAGACACACGGTGCTTTCATCACCAAGCCCCCCCATCGCCCCACAAACTCCCTCTGCTATCCCCACAGCCCTTGGAGTGGAGGTGAGGTCCACGTGGAATTCCGTAGAGGGAATTGAGTGTGAGGATTGTGCTGACAGAGAGAGAAAGAAGCACAGCACTTTTTGACTCATAGCCCCACAGGACCGATTGTGTGTGCGTGCGTGCGTATAAGAACTTTACACAACTCGTAAAAGTGTTAAATTCTTTCAACTCTCAGTTGCAAGATTAAAACACTCCTGCCACAAATCACTTGTAGGGAAAAAAGTGGGGGGGAAGCTTCTGTCCATCAGATTTTATTTTAGTTCTGGACTGTATGATTTTGCCACTGACTTTCTTCTTCAGTGAACCGGACCCCATTTGAATGTTCCATTTGTACCTTGTTATTCACCGGACCACACACACACGCTTTACACATTTTGATTGGTCTAGGGTCCGAGCGCTGGCAGAACGGCCCGGACGTCAGTGTGGACTACAACACAGCCGATCCTCTCACACGTTGGGACTCCTACCAGAACATCATAGACGGAGAAGGTAAACCCAGTCACTCTAACCTAGGTCTTCTCTTTTCTATGTGGAACTTTTAGTTACCCTAAATACTGTAGTGTCTCCCGTAAACACCTACCAGGTACTCCAGTCATATTGTCCACCATAACTAACAACCAGTTCCTCCGCTTGCATTATTCACTGGTATTTTCTCTTGACATGTTCATTGTTAGTTTGTCATGTGAACAGAATACAACAGGTATGGGTTGCTCACTGAGATTCTTAAAATATTGGTTCCCTCGCAAGGACGCAACCGTGATTTTATTTATAGTACATATACATACAATAAGGGCACATTAACTAATAAAGCTAGCTTTGTGACTGAGGATAAGGTCTAAACATTCATATAGTGCTGAGTACAGTAATTGCTGTATTTACAAATTTTGCAGTTGGGAAAGGGGGGTGTTTAACTCCTGTAGCAGAAATAGTAATAGTCTGGACCTTAAAACAGTAAACAGAAGTCTAGTAGTAGCATTTATGAAATGTGCGTGTGTGTGTGTGTGCGTGTGTGGCGGAGTGTGTGTGTGTGTGTGTTATATGATGTCTATCCCTGTGAAACAAAGGCCGATCCGACAGTTCAAGTCATAGCAACAAAAGTACAAACAGTGAAACCAACAACATTGGAGACGGCACAACCAGAATGTGTTTACGGAATAAACATAGATCCGGAATAAATGGAGGCACAAGGGAAAACAACAATCTATTTATAGCGGGTCATATTTCTCGGCAACCCTGTAAACCGGTAAAAAAAATGTATTTTAGTACAGGAGAGAACTACAGATTGTGTGTGCTCTGCTTTGATTGGTCGGCACAGCGAGATTCAAATGACCCACACAGTGAGTCGTCGCAGACTGAGTTTCTGGCCTTCACTGTCCTGCAGGTCTTTTGGGAGCATTTTGTCTAAACAGAAGAACATCAATAATGTTGTCTTTGTGTCGAGCGAAAGAAACACATTTTATCACACTCATTGGCAGACAGCGTCCCGTGCCCTTCTGAGGAAAATCTATTGCCGTGTTTATGAGAGCGCTTGGTCATTTTTGGATGTTATTTGCTGAGTACGGGAGAAGGAGTGTTACCACAGCAAGCTTGAGGTCAGACAGAGAACGGGTAGTTCCCTAGAGATTACTGTTTTTGTGTTGTTGTATCAAATGAATGGGCGTGTTTCTCCCAATCTACTCACGCAGTCACGGGCATACACACACACACACACACACACATGGCTACATACACACACACACACACACACACACTGTCAGGGCGTCCTGTCTACTCCAGGGTGGTTACTGCTCTGCCAAATCTCTCCTCTCAGCCACGGAATTCTCCACAACCACCCAGAATAGATAAATGTGGTTGAATAAAAGCAATTATCCGCTCAGGACAGATTTACAATCAACATTTTATATACATTATAATCCCCATAGAGGCCATGTTGTGATGAAGACAATTCATTACACGGCTTTAATTGAGAAACTACTAGACAATCAGAAACTGAGGTTAGCTTTCATGTCTTGAAGTGCTAGATCAAGAGTCTCCGGGCGTGTAATTAAAGAGCAAACATTTTCAATTAGAAGATGAACTGAAGTCACACTACAGCGGCCTAAACGAAAATGAATGTTTTATTTTGCACTTCCCTTCGAGTCTTTGGGGCATTTCTGTGCAATGTTTATTGACGGAGAAACTCGAGATTGGAGAGGAAAGGTGGGAGCTGTTTTGGAATTCCGCAACTACTTACCAGTGGATGGTCCGTTCCCAGCTTCCTTAACCACAGATTGACAGCTAGTGAGAAGGGAGAAAGTCCTCTTGCCGGCATGAAGACTGCTTAGCACTTCAGCGTGATGTGTGTAGAAAGCCAACATCTTTTGCTTCAATGACTTCCCAAATCACCATCCCCCCCTGTCAAAATCTAGATGTTCCACTAGTGTAAATTGTATGTTTAAAGATGACGTGTGGCATAAAGTAACATGTCCTAGTTGATATTATACACGTGTTTTTACAATGTTCCCTGATGACATAGAGAAGTTGTGGTCTCCCAACCTTAATTATGGGATGTCTTGGCCGCAGTAGGACATTCCTGCGGGGACAGCTCCCCTGTCCCTACCACTCTGTTCCCGCAGTGAGTCAGACTGGGAGTCATTCGAAACATAGCCATGTTACAGGGCTTGGCTGCAGGATTCACCAGGAATGTTTAAGCTGAGAGTCGTCTGGCTGGACCCTAAACAAAAGTATCATGTATCGGCCCGGCATGTGTCTTAATATGATTCCTTGTGTGTGCGAAAAGACTTAAACCTGATTGTGATTCTGAAGAAGACCAGGGGCTATAACATGGTGAAGTAATCGTAGGAGACTGTAATGTGATTGTCATTTCACGACAGCAAGATGAGAAACAACACAGCTATTGGGCTGGGTTTCATAAAACCGTCAGACTGCTCAACTAGAAGGCATACTGGCTCTAATTAAAAAGTCTCTCATCACAGCGTGTAAAAAAGTGGTGAGGAGAAGAGGAAATGGAATGTTGTTTTGGTCCACAGCTTCTCTCTTTCTCCATTTTTCCTCGCTCTCGCTCTCTCTCTCTCTCTCTGTTGTACTCACTCCATCTCTGTTCACCCTCGGCCCGCCCCCTGACCCGCCTCGATCGCAGGCCACTCCCCACTTGTTTACATTCCTCTGTCCATATTGGGCGAACTCGCAAGGTCCCTCTTGTGTGGAGTGCAAACACCCTCACCTTCCTTCTCCATGCCAGGGGAGAAGGACAGCAGACCTGTGTGTGTGTGTGTGTGTGTGTGTGTGTGTGTGTGTGTGTGTGTGTGTGTGTGTGTGTGTGTGTGTGTGTGTGTGTGTGTGTGTGTGTGTGTGTGTGTGTGTGTGTGTGTGTGTGTGTGTGTGTGTGTGTGTGTGTGTGTGTGTGTGTGTGTGTGTGTGTGTGTGTGTGTGTGTGTGTGTGTGTGTGTGTGTGTGTGTGTGTGTGTGTGTGTGTGTGTGTGTGTGTGTGTGTGTGTGTGTGTGTGTGTGTGTGTGTGTGTGCGTCTTACTGAACCAGGCTGCTATCAGTTGGCTAAACACACCAAACATCCCTGTGTTTCTCTCCTTTGTCATGCGGGAGACTCTGGTTGTGGAGTGAGTAATACCTGCAGCCGGTGAAGGAGAGGTTAAGGCTGTGGCAGCATTCCTGTCTCGAACTAGGAGAGAGAGAGAGAGAGAGAGAGAGAGAGAGAGAGAGAGAGAGAGAGAGAGAGAGAGAGAGAGAGAGAGAGAGAGAGAGAGAGAGAGAGAGAGAGAGAGAGAGAGAGAGAGAGAGAGAGAGAGAGAGAGAGAGAGAGAGAGAGAGAGAGAGAGAGAGAGAGAGAGAGAGAGAGAGAGAGAGAGAGAGAGAGAGAGAGAGAGAGAGAGAGAGAGAGAGAGAGAGAGAGAGAGAGAGAGAGAGAGAGAGAGAGAGAGAGAGAGAGAGAGAGAGAGAGAGAGAGAGAGCTTCAGAACTGTTGCCAGTTGGAATGTTGTAGAGGGATCTGTTGAAACACTCCTGTTCTGACCTGGACCATATACTGCCGAGGAGGTCCCAGACCCGCTGTAGAGTGCCGGATGTGAGTCCCAGAGAGCAGTGTGTGTGTGTGGAGGGGGAGGAGGAGGATATCTTTTATCATGCGTGTCTGGTATTCGAATTCTACTAGAGCCCTGTTGGCTTGACTGAAAGGCGAGTACTTAACGCGGCAGAGGCATCAGGGTTTCTGTTGTTGCTCACTCTCTTTTGTTGAGCCTGAGGAGAGTGACAGTGACTGGGCAGCGGAGCTTTTACACTCAACTTTACAGCAGCTTTCAATTGCGCTCGGAATAGGTTGAACTTCACTTCGGAAGCACCGGCCGGTCTTCTTGTTTTGTTAGCCAGCCAGCTAACGAAAGGCTTTTAAGGTTTTGTCCCCATACGAGTCACGAGATGGATTTCACGGCGCCGCTTTGCAGTTGACCTCTGACTCTGTTTGTATTTTCTAATAAGGCTTTAACTGGACAGTTAAGATATGACGTTGGCGGGTCAGAGGGTAGTGTGGACATGTAAGTAAAATCACGCCAGTTTGGGGAATGCAGAGGTCAAACGCTGACTGACTGACTGGCCCGGGAACTCAACAGCAAATTGACTCTCCTGTATACGCAGGAAGGAGAGACAGATGGTTTGTTTTCCGTCATCACTTGTTACTTATATAACCTGCAGAAGGCCGGCACCCTTGTTTACCCGACAGCACGAGGTACAAACGAGCTGAATTTGGGAAAATTTGTTTTTTCTTTGCAAAAGAATGTTGTTTAGGACTTGTTGTGACAAGATTTGTTTTTGGTTGATTTGTTTTGTTCTTTATTTGATTTGATCTTATGATAAGTTGTGCTGTGTTTTGGTTTGAAACTACTATTTGATATGGGTACAGTTGTCTTGAACAAGTGATTTGAAGTGAGTTGTTAAAATAAGTTGCCTGTTGCGTCACTGCCTGTCACTGTTACCTGTGTCCAAATGCACTGTGTCATGAGACTGTCACTGTTACCTGTGTCCAAATGCACTGTGTCATGAGACTGTCACTGTTACCTGTGTCCAAATGCTCTGTGTCATGAGAAACACGTGTCTCACTGCATTTCTCTCTGTTAATGTGTTCATTTGTCAAACGATGCATCGTTTTGTGTTCCTGTTTGTGTTTCATAAGTGACCTCTGCATTGGGTGTACATGTTAAGTCCATATGATAATGAATGTGAGAAGGAAGTCTGTGGTCATGTGAGCGTGTGTGTGGTCATCTACCTGTATGTGTGTGTGGTCATCTGCCTGGGTGTGTGTGTGGTCATCTACCTGTGTGTGTGTGTGTGTGTGTGTGTGTGTGTGTGTGTGTGGTCATCTACCTGTATGTCTGTGTGGTCATCTACCTGTGTGTGTGTGTGTGGTCATCTACCTGTATGTGTGTGTGTGTTGTCATGGTTTTCTGTGTGTCCGTACCAGCTGACCGTTTGAAGCCGCTCCGTCTCTTGTCATTCCAGTGTCCCGCTCCCAGGGCCTGGTTCAGGACAAAGCATTCCCGTCCAAGAGGAGCCCAAACGGTGTAGGATCCACAGGCCTAACCTTGGGCCGTGCCGTTCACAGAGCCACGTCCACCACCAGCAGCCCGGACCACAGTGACCACGCCCTGTCAGCCAGCAGTGACTCCGGCTTGTCCAGCACCTCTCTTTGGACCGATCGACCGCCAGCCCCGATCACCACCACCATTGCCACGACCACCACCGCCGCCTTCAGGTCCCAACAGGGCCCCAGCCGCCAGGAGAAGGCCCAGTTGAAACGCTTGCTGAGCGGGTTCGGCCTGGAAGAGCCTTCCCCAGACCTGGAGGAGATGTCCGAGTCTGGAGGTGGAGGGCCAGGAGGCGTGGCCTTCCAGAGGCTGGTCCAGGTTCTGCCACACGTCAATGGGGACCGGCGACCTCCCAGGGAGAGGGAAACGGACATCCTGGATGATGAGGTCCTCCTGTCCGGTCACGACCTGCGCAGCGTGGACAGCCTAGGGACGCTTTCATCATCCTGTCACAAGAGCAGCCAGAACTCACTGCTGTCGGACGGTTTTGGCTTCCCCGGGGGAGAGGAGCTCCAGCACCCGGTCCCGCTTCACCACCTGGTCCAGCTCCCCCACCCTGCCCAGCTCCACCACCCAGTCCAGCTCCACCACCTGGTCCAGCTCCCCCACCCTGCCCAGCTCCACCAACCAGCCCCGGTCGCTATAGAGGAGTACGAGCGAGCCTATGCAGAGACTCAGAGGGCCTGTCTTGGCCCGAGGAGCACCTCTGTGTCCACCCCAGCCAGCGCTGTGTCCATGCCCAAGCAGCAGGTGTACCAGCAGGGCAGCTACTCCACACACACCTGGGTGCGTCAGCAGCAGATGGTAGCAGCCCATCAGTACGCCTACCTCCAGGCCGACAGCGAGCGCTACCCAGGGGGGGACAAGACGCAGGGGGGCTGCCCTTCCCAACCTCCAGCCCCCACGGTACCACAGCAAGCCCCCCCACTGAGCGATGACGATTCCGCCTCCAGAACGGCCGCGGCGTTGACCGTTCACATTGAGCAGCCCTCCGCGGTCCTCAGTAAGAATCAGCGAGACGAGGAGTTCAACTCTCTGACCGTGGATATAGACAACTCCATCGACCAGCTCAACCAGTTGATTATGGACCTGGACCCCACGTTCGTGCCGGCACCGATGCGTTCCAGCTCGGTCAGAAGGACCGGCGGGGACCTCGTCAACGGCTCAACCACCACAAACGCCAGCTCCACCAGCTCCACCAGCTGCCTCAATGGTGTCGGGCACAGACTAACTGATAACAGTACAGCTGCACTGCAAAACACACAGTCTGGTAAGTCTGATAGACGTAGATGTAGGTGCCGCTAATGGTGGAATGTAACCAGTGGGCGTGGTGCTGTTATGATTAGAATGGTGGTGTAATGTAATGAATGGTGGTGGTGGTGTAATGTAATGAATGGAGGTGGTGGTGTAATGTAATGAATGGAGGTGGTGGTGTAATGTAATGAATGGAGGTGGTGGTGTAATGTAATGAATGGAGGTGGTGGTGTAATGTAATGCATGGTGGTGATGGTGTAATGTAATGCTTGGTGGTGGTGGTGGTGTAATGTAATGAATGGTGGTGGTGGTGTAATGTAATGAATGGTGGTGGTGGTGTAATGTAATGCATGGTGGTGGTGCTGTTATGATTAGAATGGTGGTGGTGGTGTAATGTAATGAATGGAGGTGGTGGTGTAATGTAATGCATGGAGGTGGTGGTGTAATGTAATGAATGGAGGTGGTGGTGTAATGTAATGCATGGTGGTGGTGATGGTGTAATGTAATGCTTGGTGGTGGTGGTGGTGTAATGTAATGAATGGTGGTGGTGGTGTAATGTAATGAATAATGGTGGTGGTGTAATGTAATGAATGGTGGTGGTAATGTAATGAATGGTGGTGGTGCTGTTATGATTAGAATGGTGGTGGTGTAATGTGATGAATGGTGGTGGTGATGGTGTAATGTAATGCATGGTGGTGGTGATGGTGTAATTTAATGCTTGGTGGTGGTGGTGGTGTAATGTAATGCATGGTGGTGGTGATGGTGTAATGTAATGCTTGGTGGTGGTGGTGGTGTAATGTAATGAATGGTGGTGATGGTGTAATGTAATGAGTGGTGATGGTGTAATGTAATGAATGGTGGTGGTGGTGTAATGTAATGAATGGTGGTGGTGGTGTAATGTAATGAATGGTGGTGGTGGTGTAATGTAATGACTGGTGGTGATGGTGTAATGTAATGAATGGTGGTGATGGTGTAATGTAATGAATGGAGGTGGTGGTGGTGGTGTAATGTAATGACTGGTGGTGATGGTGTAATGTAATGAATGGTGGTGATGGTGTAATGTGATCTGAATGGAGTTGGTGGTGTAATGTAATGTAATGGTGGTGGTGGTGTAATGAATGGAGGTTGTGGTGTAATGTATTGAATGGAGGTGGTGGTGTAATGTAATGTAATGGTGGTGGTGGTGTAATGAATGGAGGTGGTGGTGTAATGTAATGCATGGTGGTGATGGTGTAATGTAATGGTAGTTGGTGATTCATAATTGTTCTGGTGGTGGTACTAATGAAAGCAGTAATCTCCAGCAACCTCTCCACACAGCAGTTGTTTATGAAAATGTAGTGCCGAAAATCAATGAGAAAGATTTAGGAAGACTGGTTGTTGGTGTGATGTTTCTGTTCTTGGAGCGCTTGGCAGTCAAATCCTCCCAAATTATCCTCCAACACAGTGTTTCCAAACACATCTCTGCTGTCTCCCCACCTGGGGAACTGCTCGCCAGAGTAAATAGCAGGGTTCCTGCCAGCTTTTCAGATGTTTTCAGCATGTTTTTTAGGGCAGCGGCTGTTGTTCAGGCTTGTCTGTGTACAGCTATCTCACTCAGGAATCACAGTGAATCATGGGCGATGGGAGCAGGCGGTGTGGGGGCAGGGGGGGGGGTATTCATGATTCTCACCAGCTCTGTAGATCTTGAATATTCAGGACATGTGGAACACTGAAGGTCTTTGAAGGTTCCTCGTACCCTGGCAGCTTGTACTTGTCCAGAGCTGACTAAGCACCTTGTCATTAGTCCATACATCAGTATGATATGTCCGGTTATTAGAACTGCATTAATCACATATAGTACATTATAACAGATGTTGTCACAAGTGTATCAGACGAGCTACGCCAGTACAATTGTCTAAAATTATAAAATGCTAATTTTAGTCTGTGACATTGATCATTTAAAAGAACAAGCGTTTACAATGTCCATTTCATGGGTCCGCATGGATTCTATTATTTAAATAAGTGGACTGTGTGTGTGTGTGTGTGCGTGCGCGTGCGCGCGTGATTGAATGTGTACTTCATGAATGTACTTTGCTGCCGATCAGAGTGCAGGCAAATAATTGAACAGTCTGACAGCAGATGAATGTGTATTTTATGAAAATGTAAAGAGCTTGGTTATCAACATGTGATAAACTGTCTACATATTAAAAGCAAGTGGGGAAAAAAACAAACGTATTATATCAAATAAACAAATCTATATTTTAGGTAGTAGCTTGTTACTTCAGTCTCCATGTCTTGGATGTGATCCTCAACATATTTCCGTGCAGGTTTGAAAATCAGTGCACTTGTTTAACCAGCGCCTTCAGCCAATGCTGATTTGTCAAAACCTGTACACCCGCAGAGTCTCTCCATTTAATCTGTTCATAAGAATCTGTCCATTATTTTCCCGCTTGTGCGGTCACTCTTATGCTTTTGTTCAAGGACACGGACTTTGATTCTGAAACACTGTTCCAAAGAATCTTAAGAATGTTCAGTGCTTACTAGGAAGGGAAGATTTCTTTAACCCTGCCACCAGTTCTGGGACTTAACCCATTGCAAACGATTCAGTATTTCACTTTTGTTGGTTAACTCTTACAGAGAACTATTAAAATGTAAGTAATCTTACACGCATACTAAAACAAAAAATATTTATTTTTTCGTAAATGTTTATTTAACCACACTCGGATCCTCTAGTGAAACTTTGCGGTGGATGAATTGTGTTGACTCAAGGATCGACCGGCAGCACAGTTCATTGACTCTGTAGTCCACCATTTTGTTTTTACCTGGAGTGAGGTTTTGCGGTCTGGCCGCCAGTGGAGCGTGAATCACACTAAGCTATGTCCCCGGAGCAGCCACAGGGCACAAAAACAAGTGAGGAAAGCGCGGGAACGAGGCAGAGGAATTTCCAGGAGCGGAGCAAGTGTGCCCTCAGGCAACGCATTTTCCATCCAACACCAGAGACAGTAAAAAAAATAGGAAGCCAGAAACACTTTATTTGCATAAAGGCAATGCTATGATTCATTGCCACATGCTGTACAGTACATTAAGTGTGATAAATAATAAGTACATTTGTCAGGTGGGATGTGATGGCTCAAACTTGAATGTGTTGCCTACAGTATAAAGAACTGTCTTTGTCGTTCGTCGTATGACCGTCTGCAGACTGGGAAAGGCTATTATTCTGAATTGTTATCTTGGCTGCTTTGCCCTGTCTTGGCAATTGCTGTGCATCATAATGCATATCTTTGATGTATATGGGTAATATCCAAATGATATGTGGACAGATGTGTGGAGTGGCTGTGTTGAAGACGTACACTGGCACACTTCTAAACAGTTCAAACTCCCCATGCAAAAGAGAATCTCTCTGTAGGACAGCACCCGAATTAGTCACGTTAAAAATGCCTGAACAGATTTACGCGGACTGAAATGATGTTTTCGCTGAGTGGCGACACAACTAACCCAAATTGTCTTCGGAAGGAATGTTACGTTCCAGCTAAGTGAGATTCTTCAAAAGCAAAAAAAGACGTCAACACTCTCAAAAGGACTGTGTTTAAAAGCTACGGAGGCCATAAGCAAATCAAACCTGAGATACGGAGTTGGAGAGGAGGCTGGTAGACATTAGCAGCGTTGCTCTTTTACATGTTAGTGACGAGGCTGTTCATTTACTACCTCTTCAATAAACTCAACTCTCCGTTATGCTTATTTAAACATTTTATTATTGCCTATTTTGCATGAACCTTTAACTTAACGTTAATCCCAAATACTGAACTTCCAGAGTAACTCCTGAAGCTTAGCTTAAATTTGAAATTTAAATGCATGTAATATCCACAGCCATTCACCATTATTAGCGAATGGATTTTTCATAAGGTCGTTTTCTGCAACCCCAGCGGGAATTCGAACACATAACCATACATAGTTCTGACCTAAACCTAACCATTCAACTAGAAATAAACCGTTTTCACAGACACAGCGACACACAAACACTGAGAATGTGCATGTGTGCAGTCATTATCTAGTGCATTAGCACCTCTCAACATTTACATTCCTAGGGGTTTTAAATTAGCACCCCAGTGCCAAGTGGAGGGTCAGGCCAGTCGGTCACAAGTCTGCACCCCCCCCCACACCATCTCCCCCACATCGCAGCATTCCTCAGCTGTCAGCAAAATATTTGACATTTATTTGTAATATGAACAGGATACACAAATCACGGTTCTTTTAACAATACGCGCACATGCCAGTTACATTGCAAAAGTGCCACAACAATATAATCGACGGAGATATTATTAGGGACACAGCGTAATGATAGTATAAAGATATTGATGCCGAAACGTACTGAAATGTATAGTACAGTTTTTACTGTTTTCATGTGTGTATCTGGAAAGAGTAAATAGAAACAGTCTGAGTATTAAAAATATTATGATAGAGTTTGTAAGTCGCAGTTAAAAAATGCATGTGGCAAGAATGTATGGTGTGTGTGTGTGTGTGTGTCTGTGTCTGTGTCTGTGTGTGTGTCCGTGCGTGTGTGTCTGTGTCTGTGTCTGTGTCTGTGTCTGTGTGTGTGTGTGTGTGCGTGTGTGTGCGTGTGTGCGTGCGTGTGCGGATAGAAAGTATCTCTGAGCCTTTTGTTATGGTATCCCATGCTCCAATAAAGACTGATTATATTTAACGGTAAGCGGATTTAAAGAACCAGGGTGCTGTGTGTGTGTGTGTGTGGTCCTTGGTAATGCTGCAGACTCTGGTTAGTTGCCAATTCAGATGGAGGTGTCCTGGAGGTGTGGGAGCGACGCATAAGTGAGATTTTGGCCCGGCTTAACCACACCCTGCATGGCATTGCAATTCAGTTTGGACCAGGTCTCATATCAGGACGAAGTCGGTCGTGGTGCTCTCACTGGTGCATTGCAAGTATCCGTAGAACATAGAATGTATATTTTTCTACGGTTGCGTGAGGGGAAGAGGCGTACTAACTTCCTCTCTGTGGCTGACTGATTGTTGTATATTGTCAGGCCTACAACCCCAGTTTCATTGCAAAATGGGACAATAGATTTGGCAGTGTGCAGAGCGACACTGTCATGGGTGAACAGGGTGTAAATAACAGGCCGGAGGATAAACCCCTGGTGAACACCAGTGTTACATGTCAAGTGGTTAAGCAGAGGACCAAGGACACATCCCTGGTGAGCTCCAGTGTCAAGTGGTAAAGCAGAGGGCCTAGGACACACCCCTGGGGAGCCTCAGTGTTAAGTCTTTAAGGATTTAACACTGGGCACTTGATGATGAAAGATGGACATGTTATGTGGGGGTTTTCTTGGGCTTCAATGAACCATTCGGGATCTACAGTGGTAGTTGGTGCTAACTTCCCTTACATTGAATGCAAAGGAACACGCTTCTGACAGGATTTTGATTTCTCCTTTTACTGAAACGTACAAACAATATTTTCCAACACATTTTCTATTAAAGCTATTGACTCACATCGACACAACCATTAGGACTAAGCCGTGTCCAATGGCGTCTCTCTCTGTCTCCCGAGACAAATTAATGTCTGTCTATGTGTTTCTGTGTCCACTGCAGGTGTCACATCGTCCGTTGGTGATGTCAGAGCGGACGCTGTGCGGTGTCTGAGTCGCCAGGGCAGTGATGTCTCCCATCACCCGGGCTACTGTGGCTCTGGGTGGGGTGTACAGGAGGAGTACAGGGCGGGACAGACATACTCACCTAGCGTGCTACATCCCCAGGTACAGGAGCGTAGCCTCAGTACCTGAGCTAGGGCCATAGGAATGTTGTGACGGGTTATATGACTCATTGTTACCTCAGAACCAATACTGCCATTTAGCATAGTGTTTACATCCAAACACAGGTCGAAATCATTATAGTGTTATAACTTTATATTCTTTTTGGCCTTGTGTGTATGTTTTTCATCTCAATTGATGCTCTACGCAACATGTCGAGTATCCGGCCTATTTTGACATTTATAGAGTGTACAGTGCATTCTATCTGATGATCCTAAACAAAGAAATCATATTATATAGACTCAGGTACAAAGAGACTGAAAGCCTTATTTATTAATTTTATTGTTATTTTCTTTTTATTCCATTGTCATTCCATTGCTTGTCATTGTGTGGGATGTTTTGAATGTTTGTGCTTTGTTTTACTGTATGCTATGTTTTTGCAGTGTACAACATGTTGACATGCATGGTTTTGATGTGTGTTTCGAACTGTTTCGTGTGTTCTGTGCGCGTGTCTGTGTGTGTGTCTGTGCGTGTGTGTCTGTGCGTGTGTGTCTGTGTGTGTGTGTGTCTGTGTGTGTGTCTGCGTGTGAATATTCCAGCATGGCTTGCTCTTCAGAAGTGACAGTGTGGACTACAGAGCTCAGGGTCCAGAGATGGACAGCGGAGTGGAGGCTGGTAATGACATAACACCTCCTACTCCTGCCTTCCCAATCTCTCCCCCTACTCCTTATGGTAAGAGCCTTCTTCAACGTTGTGTGTGTGTGCATGGGGCGGTTCCGTGGATCTCTTCTCAATGACTGGATTTTAAGCGTCTCGTCTCCTCTGTCTTCCCACAGTAAAGAACATGGTGGAATTTAATCACATGAGGCAAACCCCATCTCCCAGCATGCAGTCATATGGCGCCTACAGAACGGAACACGGTGAGTCCATTCAAGAATGAGAGTTACTCTTTCACAGCTTCAATACAAACCTAAACGCAGCGCGGAACAATTCTTGGAAATATCACCGGTCCCTAAAAGATAAACAGAATGAACATATTGAAATGTCAGCGGGACATTGTAAGGTGAATATATTGTGGCACTTGACCTTTGACATTTGATTGTAAGAGCCAGACTGGGGGTGCTGGAACAATGGGTACGTGGTCTATATAGACAAGTGGAGTCGTTGAAAGTGCATTCTCTTAATTTCCTCCTTCGCCTCGCTCTCTCTTCAGCTTTCCCCGAAAGACAGACAATGACACAGAGAGAGAAAAGACTCTCAGAGACATTGGACGGCCCAGAAATAGAAAGTGTATATATGGGATATTTGGAAAAGTCCTGGGTGCTTGACCGTGCTTAGCACACTTTCCCCCCATCATGACATCTTTTCTCAGAACCGAATCAATCATGGGCCTTTTAGACGCACATAATGTGTTTGTCTATGTGCTGTGTGCTTATTTTGTGCTGTTGTTCTGGTGTCTGGCTGCTCACTTTCAATCTGTAATGTATAACCTCCGACTGGTATTTTAGGACATTATGGTGGGTGGAGGCAGCGCTCTCTTCCCCAGGGGTTCCACACACGCCTCCCTCCTTCCATGGACGGTTAGGAGATTGCCCGTGTGGTTCCAGTTCTGAATAGAAATGCCTTTTATTGGACATAGCGGCCTGTAAAGTCTCCAGTGCCTGGAACAATTATATTGTTTTGTTAGCCCGTTTACACTTTGATGTGGCCTCAGATGTTTCGGAGCGGTCGACCACACCCAGCTATTTGTTGGTTTTCCCGAGATTCGGAGGGATGTGGTGATATGGGGACTTTGGTAGCACTGCCATAGTGCACTTTCATGTGTGTTTCCCGAGCCGTCTTTATGTGGAGAGATGAGTCATGTGCTGGCAAGTCACTTAATCTGTCAAGGCACATAATAAAAGCTGCCTCTGGGAACAACACCATGTCCGTATGACTTGTTTCAGAAGGAGGGAACCCTCCTGGCAGAGTTGTGTTGTTACTTCAGATCTATGGTGAGGCACGGTAGTGAAGACGTCAGGTGTTAAACACACACACACGTGGACTGTAATGTCTGTCTTTTTGTCCACCACGCCCAAGCAGCTTGTTCTGAGAGGTTGTGAGAGTGACAGGGTCCCCAGACACATCTGTGCCACACTGTGCCCACTTTACCGCTTTAAGACGAACTCGCCATATAGAATCGGCCTATTTATCAGTGCCACATGACCATAGTAATGTCCGGTCAAAGGTTTGTGGGACACGGAATCCCTTTCTTTCCCCGGTGAAATGCCACTGTGTTCATGAAAAGGTTAACCGAGTCACTCTCCGTTCCCTTGTTGAGTGCCTTGGCCTTCACATTCTTACAGAGGTGAATGGTAACCCAGGGACACGTCAGACACACGGCTATGTGCAATCTGGAAATGCTGGGTTTTGGGTTGACGGGGCAGGCTTCACAGTATTTCCAGAGCAATGATTGATTGAACAAAAGCTTTGGTCAATTATGTACCGGGCTTTTCGTTTCTGACCGTGAATTAATTTGACTGATCTGTTGAGTCCGTTGCTCTCAACTTCATATTCTTTGGATCGATGAGCGGTTGCTGTAATGATTAGCCAGCAGCCGACTGACTGCCTGAATGACTGGTTGACTGGCTGGCAGGTTATTTAACTTCACTGCTGACATCGTTGGTTGTTATTAGAAGGTGAGAAATCTGATTATACTACTATCCTGCATCTGACTTAAACGCATTCAGTTGTAATAAACAGTTGAGGCATTTTCTGTCAAATCTGTGTTTTAGAAATGATTTGGCTAACTTGGAGAACTTCTTGAAAATTATTGATTATAATCAGTTTAAGAGTCAAGACTGAAATGCAGGGAAATGCAACTAAGACACAACAGAACTCAAGTAGATCAAGAAAGCAAAACAGCACAACATAGCATATAAAACAAAATATGAAATACTGACCGACAAGATACATTAGGAAATTAGCTACTTAAATCAGGACAGTGATGAAGAACACAGGTGAAGAACACAGGTGAAGAACACAGGTGAGGGCAAATAACAATTAGCAGGTGTCTGTGCTCCAAATGACGGAGCACCGTGTTGGATCTCACTGGGACGGCACACCTGCCATGCCAGGATGTAACAGTAGCATGCCTGTTGTACACCGTCTTATATACCACGGCTATCAGCCAATCAGAATTCAGCATGCCAAACACCCGGTTTATAATCATGCTCTCTGACACCCCCACAGAACCTCGCGGTTACTTAGAGATGATTGGCCACGTTCCCCAGTCCACGGATGAGGGCCTGCCAGACTCTTCCTCCAGCTGCCACAGATCTTTTCCCTACTCTCGCTCTGTCTCTGTAGGCGGGATGCTCCAACGAACAGACAGGTACAACCAATCACACGCAAGCCTCTCTCATACTTATTAGATGCCCGGTTCACGTTCACGTGTATTCTAAATGTCCATAAGTAGACGTTTCTAGAACCAGACACTTTTAAATACAGTAATTATGCTTATAGTCAACATTCTGACAAAACACTTTGGTCGTACAGTTTGATGAGACGGGTCTTTTTTTGCGTGTTGTCGTCTCCAGCTCCTCCATTGGTCAGCCATGGGTAGAAGATAGAGTCCTGCTGAGCCGCCACGCCTCCCTCAGCGGCTGCCCCGCCCCCAGACACGCCCCTATCCAATCCATGTCCTTGGACTACGGCCAACAGTCTGTACACACCCACCCTGCCCCTAATGCCCAGAGCTCCCCCCGGGGCAGCCAGAGATGCCGTATGGCTCGCTACGCCCTCACCCACAGCCCCGTTCACAGCTACGACGAGCAGGACGACTCAGGGCTCGGAGGCTACGGCCCCGTCGACTGCCCAGCGTCTGCCTCTCCTCTCCCGGGGAACGAGGGTATGGAGAGGGGCTTGTTGATGTCAGGCTCCGCGGACAGCCAGAGCACCATCCGGAACCAGCTCCAGGCACTACAGGGCTTACCTCCACTGCTGCCTGAGAAAAGGAGGGCATCGGACGGGGAGTTGTCCATGGGCACCGCCTCCCCGGCCCCGAGCGGGTTCTCCAGCCCACACAGTTCCAGGTCCTTCAGTATCCCCTTTCCCAACATCCTACCTGACCTCTCAGCCTCTGCTCAGATGTCTAGAACAGCCACAACTCTACAAGACAAATCTCTAAATATGCAAGGTAAAACGCCCGTTAGTGAGTAGCGTATGCTGTAGCTTTAGGTGCTCTCTTGAGAGTATTATTTCTGCTCTGACCGTTAGCTGACCTCTGGTGTTTTTGCGATATGGTATTTCCAGATGTCCTGGCCATCAAGCAAGTGACTGTAAACTTTGTTCAAGACACATCCAAGTTCTGGTACAAGCCTGAAATCTCCAGGGACCAAGGTAACCACATTACGATTCACCTGTGTACTATGGCTCTTTGTCATTTTGACATTGGGTCTAAAGATCTGGACAGTTTTAGGTTTTTTTTAATTCCTCCCTGACTCTAAGTGTTTTTTTTTTAACTTTAGCCAGTAAAATGGAAACAATAAAATAATATTCCTGTTTTCCCCTCTAATGCTTTTTCTTCTCAGCAATCTCAGTCCTAAAGGACCAGGAACCTGGATGTTTTATTGTACGAGACAGCCACTCCTTCAGAGGAGCCTATGGGCTGGCAATGAAGGTGGCCACACCCCCTCCGTCAGTCCTGCAGCAGAGCAAGAAAGGTAGGTACTGATAAAGAAAAGGGGCGGAGCTGTGGGTTCATTCAGAGCAGTTTTTAATGTATTGTCTACACTTAGTACAATCAGCGATGAAGCTAATAGTTCTACTCCAGGATCAGATCTAATCCAGGGTCAGATCTAATCTAGGGTCCGCTTTAATCCAAAGTCAACTCTAATCCAGAGTAAATTCAATTCCAGGGTTGGTTCTAATCCTTTGTAAATTCGAGTCCGGAGTCAGTTCTAATCCAGAGTCAATTCAAATCCGGGCTCAGTTTTGCGTTGGCACATTGTCCTTGTTGGAACTGAAGGATGAGATGACTCAGCTGTGCCCACAGGCCGGTTCTTACCGGTTGCAGAACCTGTCTGTGTTTCCAAAGGACCCAAGAGAACAGGGGTATCATGGAACGGACCGATCAAAAGAGTCAGCATTGTGCAAATCGAACAATAACAGTCAGCATAAAGGCCTTCTAATGTTACACCCCTGTGATCTCATCTCCATAGAGGGAAGTGTATGGTCCCGTCTCTGTCAGTCCCCCGGCTATAGCTTTGGGTTTGTCCCGGGCAGTACCGTGCTACATCCAAGAAGTCCTTTGTTTTGCCAAGGAGTCCTGACGTGGACACTAATGTTTAATGACGAACAACAGTCACACTGGCTTTATAAAGCTGAGCGTTGTCTGACTCTTCTACAGGGATCACGTATAGGCATTTTTCTGCCCTGAGCCTCGGCTTGTCATACAGTGATGTGTACGGCATATGACGCAAATTGAAAGTCTCAGTACGATTCCAGAAGACGGTCGTACAATACCTTCCTTTGCCCATGGCATGGTAGTCTGTGGCGTGTGGCGCGTTGAAAAGGCAACTCTATTAAGAATGCATTTATTTTGTGGTTATAATTGAAGTCGTGCCGAGCCCACCGGACATCCTCCTGAGCCCCGCTCCCACTCCCCCGCACACCTGTCCTTTGCTCTGATAGTCCCCGCCCCCTCGGCTCACAGCAGGCTGGCACCTATAGCGACGTGATGACAGACTCTCTCTCTTTCTCTGCAATCTCTCTCTACAGCCTCTACAATCTCTTTGTACAGTCCAGCCCGAGCTTTCAGTCTTGTTAAGGGGTTGAAACTCAAGCTGGCTCCAGGAGTGGCATTTCAGGTCCTTTTGTATATGAATACATTCTCACATATATACTGTGCACTCTTAATGACCAGGCAACACTTTGTTATTTGGCCATGGTTACGATTTGGTCTTTTATCTGATATTTTGAAAAACAGGTTTCATAAAAAATCCAGGAGCTTCTGCGCTTGTACAAATCATATTCTGTTCTCATATTAATTATTCTCGTAATGGTCATTATGAAGTGGGCAAGTTAAGGCTACTGCTGGTCCTCTAATGTTCAAGCTAAGGCTACTGCTGGTCCTCTAATGTTCAAGCTAAGGCTACTGCTGGTCCTCTAATGTTCAAGCTAAGGCTACTGCTGGTCCTCTAATGTTCAAGCTAAGGCTACTGCTGGTCCTCTAATGTTCAAGCTAAGGCTACTGCTGGTCCTCTAGCGTTCAAGCTGAGGCTACTGGTCCTCTAATGTTCAAGCTGAGGCTACTGGTCCTCTAATGTTCATGCTGTGCATTCTGGCTATTGGGAAATGGCCTCCTAGGAAGTATTAAAGTGCATGAAAGATCTTGTTGTGCAACTTTTTTGCCAAATGCTTAGATAAGACAAACATGCTAATGATAGTTTTGATTACTAATTACACCAGGTGTGAACGGTGATATGGAGATTTGTAGACAGGTATTTTGATCCTCATCACCAATCAATGAAATAAAGTTCAAACAAATATTTTTTGGATACAAAATGTACATCATTTAACAAACTTGCAGAGTATGTAATATGAAGAGAGAAGTTCAACTGCAGATAACTATGAATGACGAGCAGCAACTAGCCGCCTCGTACAGAAGCATCTGGATCTTTAGTCTAAAGGACTGAGAAAAGACAAATCCCCAGCCAATAAATCATAACACTACAAATCTAAGCAGAGATTAAATAAGATTTACGTAACGTGGAATTCAGAACTATGAGTACACACTGTACGAGAACTTAAAGCCAACATGTGTAATGCATTAAAAGCATGTTATAAACATGTTATAAGCATGTTCTCTAGGGTATTTCGTACTTATTCAACTGTTTTGTATCTTTCTCTCTGGTAGGAGGAGATCTCTCCAATGAGTTGGTCCGTCACTTTCTGATTGAATGTTCACAGAAAGGAGTTCGGCTGAAGGGCTGTCCAAATGAGCCATACTTCGGTAAGTGTCTCCAATGTTGAACTGTCGATTTACCCTTAGATTGGATTAAACTTTATTGTCATTGGACAGTACAAGTACAGTACAACGAAATGTGGTTTGCACCCAACCAGAAGTGCAAAAGAGCAGTGCAAAAAAAAAGGTACAGAGTACAGTGTGAGGATGAGCAATTTACATGGATTAGAATATGTGCAGGTATTTAGTTCAACAATATATCAAATTTCCAGAGGGCAACATTTAAAGGACAATAGTGAAACAGTGACCCCTGCTGGTTACCGACTGTACTGAAAAAAAAACAATATCATTTGTGATACGAAATCCTCTGTAAAGTGAAATCAGTATTACAGCTGTTTGTTATTTTGCTTAACAGGAAGTTTAACTGCGTTGGTGTGTCAGCATTCCATCACACCGCTGGCTCTTCCATGCAGACTCATCATACCAGACAGAGGTAACATGTGACCTAACAATGTTTTTTTTGAATGACAGTTGCCAAGGTACCGGGGTTTCAAATGTTCTGCTCGTGTACGGGGTCACATTGTGGCCTTGCGTTCATCCACTACACGTCGCCAAGTTAGATTAACGAGTAAATGTTTTCCTCGGTTGCATAACAGTGTCATATATAATCACATAGCCTATCTGTATATTTGGCAAACTGCTGCAGGCTGTGGAAAATTATCTGCATGTGTGCAGAACCTCATTTGATACGGCTGGCTGAAGAACCGGTTTTTGATACTCTATTCTCCCTTGTCTGTGTTACTAGATGTGTTTGGGCTGGACATTGACGTGCACCTAGAAATGAAATATTATGTAATTAATAAACATGACCATGTCATTTCGTCAAATTAACCCTGGTAGCTCATGAAAACCCTTTCGCCTCTTTCTGAGGGCAAATAGGAAGACTGTGGATGGTGGGACGGAGTAATCATATATGTGTTGTAAATCACAGATGCCTTCTTCGTCGGGTTCAAACATGCTACTTCACATTGCAAACGAAACGCACTTTCTAATGTCTGTAGATCCTCTCGAAGACGTGGTGGAGACGACGACACAGTCCGTCACCAACTCGGCTGCAGAGCTGCTCAAACAAGGAGCAGGTAAATCCCTTCGCTCAATTCACATCATCATTAAGGACATGTTGAAACAGAATGACTATTAGTTCAAATGATCTTAAGTATGACATTCACAGATAAGTATGGGCAAGCCTCAATAATAATAACCACAGGTCTTAAGTATATGTTCTCCCTGCACAGCCAGAAGAGGACTGGCCACCCCTCAGAGCCTGGTTCCTCTATAGGTTTCTTCCTAAATTCGACTCATCGGGGAGTTTTTTAAGTTGATTTCAGCAAAGTCAATGTTATAAGGGTGCAGTGTGGATTTATTTAAAACAAGGGTTATAAAAATGATCTTTATAAACAGTGTATCGTTCAGACGGTAACATTATCTCATTCTACTGCGTTAACGCAGCATGTAACAATGAACGTGTGCAGTGTACGTTTGTATAAGCGTGTCTCGTGTGTTCCTCTGCAGCGTGTAACGTGTGGTTCCTGGCCTCGGTGGAGATGGAGTCCCTGACAGGCTCTCAGGCGGTGCAGAAGGCCACCAGTAAAACGCTGCGATTAGATCCGCTGCCGGCCTCCACTGTGGTCCACTTCAAGGTGTCCTCACAGGGAATCACCCTTACTGACAACCAGCGGAAGTGAGTCACAGAGAGTAACAGACAGACAGGCTGGCGGGCACACAGGTGGACAGTTAGACAGGCTGGCAGGCACACAGGTGGACAGTTAGACAGACTGGCAGGCACACAGATGGACAGTTAGACAGGCTGGCGGGCACACAGATGGACAGACAGACAGACTGGCAGGCACACAGGTGGACAGTTAGACAGGCTGGCAGGCACATAGGTGGACAGTTAGACAGGCTGGCAGGCACACAGGTGGACAGTTAGACAGACTGGCGGGCACACAGATGGACAGACAGACAGACTGGCGGGCACACAGGTGGACAGTTAGACAGGCTGGCAGGCACACAGGTGGACAGTTAGACAGGCTGGCGGGCACACAGGTGGACAGTTAGACAGACTGGCGGGCACACAGATGGACAGACAGACAGACTGGCGGGCACACAGGTGGACAGTTAGACAGGCTGGCAGGCACACAGGTGGACAGTTAGACAGGCTGGCAGGCACACAGGTGGACAGTTAGACAGGCTGGCGGGCACACAGATGGACAGACAGACAGGCTGGCGGGCACACAGGTGGACAGTTAGACAGGCTGGCAGGCACACAGGTGGACAGTTAGACAGGCTGGCAGGCACACAGGTGGACAGTTAGACAGGCTGGCGGGAACACAGATGGACAGACAGACAGACTGGCGGGCACACAGGTGGACAGTTAGACAGGCTGGCGGGCACACAGGTGGACAGTTAGACAGGCTGGCGGGCACACAGATGGACAGACAGACAGGCTGGCGGGAACACAGATGGACAGACAGACAGACTGGCGGGCACACAGGTGGACAGTTAGACAGGCTGGCGGGCACACAGATGGACAGACAGACAGACTGGCAGGCACACAGATGGACAGACAGACAGACTGGCGGGCACACAGGTGGACAGTTAGACAGACTGGCAGGCACACAGATGGACAGACAGACAGACTGGCAGGCACACAGATGGACAGACAGACAGACTGGCAGGCATACAGATGGACAGACAGACAGACTGGCGGGCACACAGATGGACAGACAGACAGACTGGCGGGCACACAGGTGGACAGTTAGACAGACTGGCAGGCACACAGATGGACAGACAGACAGACTGGCGGGCACACAGATGGACAGACAGACAGACTGGCGGGCACACAGATGGACAGACAGACAGGCTGGCGGGCACACAGGTGGACAGTTAGACAGACTGGCAGGCACACAGATGGACAGACAGACAGACTGGCAGGCACACAGCTGGTCAAATTGATAATGTTAAGCAATGTAGTAGTTGATGTTTTTCTTGATTTCTCTCCTGGTCCCAGGTTGTTCTTTAGGAGACATTATGCCGTCAACACTGTCATCTTCTGTGCGTTGGACCCTCAAGATCGAAAGTGAGTAAAGACGCCGGAACTTTAAACAGAATTTCAAACAAATCAGAAAAATAATCAGCTCATACACTTAATGTGATGCTTTGTTGACAGTGACTTCAATTCCTTGTCGGCGGTATATTTAATGCCTTGATGACAGTATCTGTAATGCCTTGATGACAGTATCTGTGATGACAGTATCTGTAATGCCTTGATGACAGTATCTGTGATGACAGTATCTGTGATGCCTTGATGACAGTATCTGTGATGACAATATCTGTGATGCCTTGATGACAGTATCTGTGATGACAGTATCTGTGATGCCTTGATGACAGTATCTGGGATGACAATATCTGTGATGCCTTGATGACAGTATCTGTGATGACAGTATCTGTGATGCCTTGATGACAGTATCTGGGATGCTTTGTGTACAGTATCTAAAATTTCTTGGTGACAGTATATTTACTCCATTGATGACAGTATATTTGATGCGTTGATGACAGCATGCCTGATGTCTTGGTGACAGCATCTTTTGTGACAGCATCTTTGGTGACAGACTGACCTTCGATAACAGTATATTTATTGCCTTGGTAACAGTATCTCTGATTCATTGATGACATCGTCTTTGATGCTTTGATGACATAACAATATTTCCCTTCTGATCTTTTCCCCATTCATTCACAGGTGGAAAAAAGATGGCTGCACTTCAGCGAAGATCTTTGGCTTTGTGGCGAGGAAGACGAGCAGTGGACAGGACAACGTGTGCCATTTGTTTGCAGAACACGACCCGGAGCAGCCGGCCAGCGCCATCGTAAACTTTGTCTCCAAAGTAATGATTGGTTCCCAGAAGACCAAGTAGCGCGGCCATTCTGCTAGCTAACAGGCTAGTGGGCCTGTTTCTAAATATGAAAACTGTACAACTCTAAGCTGACCCAGGAGTAACGTAAAGCAGTGGAGCAGAGTGACACCCACAGAACTGTCATTGAGGTTATTGCTGCTTAGAATTGGACACAAGGAACAATAGAGAAGTGGCTAATGAACAGATTTTGACACAGTGATCAGGTAAAGCTTTTCCTCCATCATCTATCGTCTCCTTGTTGGAACAGACTGTGTCGTAGACCATCAGCAAAACAAGAGAACCAATGAGATTCACTTTGCATTATTTTCCCGTGTGAAAAACACCCAGGGGAGTCTCTGGAGGGGGAAACCAGATCCAATAGGCTATTAGAAGATGTGTTTTTGTTGTATTAGAACGAATACTGATGTTGGTATTTGTGTGTCTTAAGGGTTTACAGTTTTATGTATCCCAGTTATGTTCTTGTTGGTTCAACATGCTCCTTCTGGTGTGACGCCACACTATAGGAAACGTTAAACGGTTGTCATGTCGAATATTTAACCAAAAACAAAGAAAATATATTTACCATTAATCAAGCTATTGCAAAGATATGGTTCATATATATTTATATATATATATATATATAACTAAAGCTAAATCATAAATTCTCTTTACTTTATCAAAACTTTATTTTTGTAATTGCTACTTTGTGATACATCCAAAACTAGTTAAGGGCGTCACGGTGGCCTAGTGGTTAGGGCTTGGGTCTGGAAGGTCCCTGGCTCCAATCCCCCACCACCAAGGTGAAAACCGCGTCGTTCTGTCCTTGAGCAAGACAGTTAACCCTAAAATGCTCCCCGGGCGCCGTGGCGTGGAAGTCAAATCAGGTAACTGATTAGGGCTGCCCCCTGCACCTCAGGGTTGGGTAAAATGCAGAGAACACATTTCAGTTGAAGGCATTCAGTTGTACAACTGACAATATTGGTCTATTCTATTCTATTCTAGTTGAAAAACCTATATCTTTTTACTTTGAGTTTGAAAAAACCCTCTTCATCCTAAACTAATGTTTCGCCATACCATAAATCTTTTTGGAAAATATACTCTGGAAATACTTTGTGGACTGTACCATCAAAAGATGGATGCTTCCATTTGCAAGGATCTTGAAGGGGAGTGTTGGAATGAAGCTAGCAACCGACAAAATATTTCAAATATAAACTATTAATATATTCATTGATTAGTTCATATAATTTGTTCATTGCTTATATGTTTAAGTCTTTTTCTGTTTCATAAAATACTTTTGGCCAGGAAGAATGTTTAAAAATGTACACAATAAATTACTGTTGGTTTTGTCCTCTGGCAAGACTCAAAAAAGTGTTTTAAATTGTTTTTTTAGTGGTATTGCCACAAGCGATATATTGCAATGACTCAGTGTTAAAATATACAGTATATATAAATGGATATTTGCGTGATATATCGATGGTTGAAAAAGTTACTGGTTAAGCTTAACGGAAAAGTTCAAATTGATACGCATTTCTCATCCAATCAGTTTAAGCTCAGTCAAATGAAATGTAAATTGACTTTTCTATAGTTACTTTTTTCTTTATGTCAAATAACCTGGACAGGGACTACCTAATACTTTATTACTTGTTTATATTATGTTGTTTATGTAGATGTTTTATTTTGTTATTTTTTGCTCACATTCAAAATACACCATTTCATCGAAACCTCAGAATACCTACACTATCTGACACGTAGGCTAATAAGAATATTGTCTTATGTTCAATATTGTTACAAAGAAATGTCCATGAACAGTTCATTTTGTATATGGGGGAAATTGCTTTTTCAATATAAGTTAAATAATAATAATAAAGTCAGAAATGTGTGTCATTTTTATTTCTTTTTGTAATTGTATGATGCAATCGTGTTGTCAAAACACAATATTGACAAAGAAAGGGACACTTGTTTAAAGTTGGTTTACACAGCATATGGAAATTAGATTTGAGTAAATTAAATGTGATCAGTACGCAATGCTAACAGGCTGGCAGTTCGCTAACACAAACAATTGATGATTCATTCAGAAAAGTTATTGACTCTTTACAATGTGTTGGTAAATGTCTCACTCTCTGAAAGACCAGTAATTATTAATTAATCATATCTGCATACATGCACGGTTTCTAATCACCTGCATTCATGCAATACATGAGTTGAAGGGGTTGTTGACAACAGCTAGAAGGATGTTTTTGTATAAAAGAAGTTAGTGGGAAATTTTGTGACAAATGTGTGTTTCCATGATTGAAACCTGCTAATGCACACAACAAAAGACACCAGTGACACTATTGTAATGGCAGTCTGTCATTCCCAGATTAAACCAGCAGAGGGCATCAACAACACACATATCCATACCCTCTGAACTCTGAACATAAATTAGTAGGTAAGAAATCTGATCTCTTCCTGGGTCTCTTGAACTAGGGTTTAGAACCACGGTTACACAATGACATATTTTCTACAACATTGAAAGGTAAGTTTAGAACAAAGCAGTTAACCTGAACACGAAACAGTTGGCGAGTTTAAAACAGAAAGGTGAGTTTAGAACAAAGCAGTAACCTGAACACGAAACAGTTGGCGAGTTTAGAACAGACAGGTGAGTTTAGAACAAAGCAGTTATCCTGAACACGAAACAGTTGGTGAGTTTAGAACAGACAGGTGAGTTTAGAACAAAGCAGTTATCCTGAACACGAAACAGTTGGTGAGTTTAGAACAGAAAGGTGAGTTTAGAACAAAGCAGTAAACCTGACCATGAAACAGTTGGTGAGTTTAGAACAGAAAGGTGAGTTTAGAACAAAGCAGTAAACCTGAACATGAAACAGTTGGTGAGTTTAGAACAAATCAGTAAACCTGAACATGAAACAGTTGAGTATCCCAGAAACCCTTGGGTGCAGTAAATGGCCACTGTCATTTGTTGATGGACCTTAGTCTTACACAACATATTCCTTTGCTTTATCTGGTCGGTGCAGGTCTGGACAGATCTGTCTTTGATTGGCCCAGTAGTGTGGCACAAATGGTAGGGTAAAGAGTTGACTAGACGAGTAGAAACAGTTTGAGTAAAATAAAGAAGGATGAAGAAAGCCCCTCCCCCTACAGCGGGTGAAAGTGAAGAATTCCCGGGGTGGGAAGGAAGTGTGTGATACCCAGGTGTAACTGTCCCATCTCCTCTTTCTCAGTTAGTCACGGAAGCCTACGGAGACGATTGAATTGCAGATTAGTGTGGAAATGTCGGCAATCCCGACAGAACAAAAGTGAGAGAACTAGTTGTCATTGTATCTGTTTCACTGTTTCACCGATATTTTGGTTACATTGGAGTACACGGCCATTAAAATAACAGTGACTTTGTTCACAATTAACGAATCCCACATTCAATTGTGTACAAAGGTCATTTGTAATCGCCTGACTCCACTTGAAGGGATTTTGATTCCTCGAAATCAAATCACGTTTGTCTTCACGGTTCCTTGGTTGCATTCTGCTGAGACAGTACATCCACTTCCTTAAAAGATGCGTTAAGGGCGATTATTGATGAAAGAAGGAGATATCATAACTTTGAAGGCACGACATCTATAATGGAAGACTGTGAATACCACCAGAAGTGGACACAAAACAGCACCACAAGGACTTTGCAATGTTAATGACGTCTCTCAGAGGACAGGGCAAGCTGGGTAGTCAGGAAGCCAACAGAAACCCCGGCCAGTTAGTCCTGGCACACTGCAAAAATTGTCCGTATTTTCCACGAGTCTAGGGTGGCAAGATGGAAAAAAGAATATCCAAGCCTGTAAAAATGGGTCCAGTAAAAGCACATACCCCAAAACTATAGAGCACCTGGGAACTGACGTAAGAGGGCTTTGCAAAGAAGATCCCCTTAGAATTCAACTGAGCTTTAACTCTTCGAACAGGGGGATTGATACTTGATCACAATCTTAGGAGTACCAGTTATCCATTAGGAGCGAGAAAGACAGATCTTTTGCAACAGGAGAAATGAAACCTTCAAGACATTGAAAAACCCAATGCCATTGTTTAAAAAAAAACATCTTAATCATGTGTTTATTAGTCATAATTTTAAGTTTTTTTTATTGATGTATTAAAATGAATATTTAATTACAGTTTCTCCCAGACGCTTTGGTGCGTTTTTCACATTGTACGTCACATGTGCAAAATAGTATGTGCATTTCTCAAAACACAGAGTACAAACAGCAAAACACAATAGATATGTTGCAAAAGCTAGAAATGTACCAAAAATCTTTTGTACATCTCTCAAAAGCAAATATTCATGTCAATGAACAAACCAGTGCCTTCAAAATGAAAAGTTATTGTGTCACCGTTCACGAACAAGGTGGTCAAGATGTTTAGTCATGTTGTCTTTGTAACTGTGTACATTGTCTGTATTACCTGATGTAATAGGCTACAGTTTGGATGACAGTTACTGTATTGAAAATGCACAAGGCTGCACTTCTACATATATCAAGTTCAACAGTACTAATATACATATTAGTGTATGTGGGTTCAAATATTGATTGAAAGAGACTAGACAGGATTTGGTTTTTCACAGCTTTTACGTACTAGTGCTACCGTATAAAGAAAAACTAAATATTTTACATCACAATAAAAAACCAAGGGGCACAAAGAGAAAAAAATATTTTAGAAAAAACAGAAAACACCACTAAGGCAACTTTGCACGCAACACAGTTCTAGTGGTGGGTCACAAACCACTGCATTACACTGTTTGATCGATGGAAACTGTATGGCCCTATAAGGGGGATATGGGTGAGGACACCATGCTAGATGCTGGGTGTTGTATGGCCCTATAAGAGGGATATGGGTGAGGACACCATGCTAGATGCTGGGTGTTGTATGGCTCTATAAGGGGGATATGGGTGAGGACACCATGCTCCGAAATGGCAGCACACATGGTGATATTTCCTTCCTGTTGGCCTGACAAATCCACAGTAGCTCAATCTGTGACTATGATATTCCGGCCTCGCCTTCTGCATTTGGTCAGGTTCAAGCCTCATCCACGTATACAAAGTTGTGAAAGGTTTTACTTGATTCCAACTCCATTATACGCTGTAACCCAGAACTCACAGGAGAATTTGTTTTAGTAAGAACGAGTGACACAAAATGTACACATTGCATCCTTGACAGGTGGTCAGAATTCATCTGCATGATTCATCAAATCAAGCTTTATTTTTTTACAAAAGGTCTCATAGAAGTGTAAAAATAAGCTTGCCAGTTTATGATAAATAGTTTAAACATTTTGCATATAATGACTTGAGCAAGGAACTAATGTCTAGATGTTTTGAGAGGTAAGACTATTCAACAGAGAACCACATACTGTATTTTGATCAACATGACATGAGCAATTGAAAATGTAGAAACGGCTGACACTTGTACATAATCAATTGCAATATGTCCAAAAGAACAAGGAATTGCTTAACTGATGTGAACCAGTGACTAGATGATGTGGAATTTGTACAAGTAGTTTCAAAATTTGCACACCTGATCTAAAAAATGCACCAAAGCTACTGAGAAAAACTGTAAGAGAAAAAGACTCATTATAACATGAATCAGCTTATTATCTTTTTGGGTTTTGCATATTTTGAAACCGTCTCCAGAGCCCATAAAGGACACTGATTTGAGCTGTCACGTGCACCGTCATAATGAACCCAGCTCTGCCTAATCATCTCCCAGGTATGTCTGGACCGAACTGCGGTCCATCACTGGACTGACAGGAACAACCAGGAGACTATGCCAGCACACAAAACTCCACCTCTTTCCTTCTCTCCTTCTCTCCTTCTCTCCTTCTCTCCTCTGTTCTTGTTGTTTAACAAGGAATTCCTGACTGGAGGAAGAACAATGGTAGATAAATAAGCAGATAATAGATTGAACGATTATTTGTGGGTTATTTTAACATTAGTTCTGTGCAATTCACCTTTAAGGTCTGGAATGAGTAGTCATTTTACACAGGTCACAATATGCTACATGTATATATAAAAGAGTCAAACTAATAATATGTAGCCGCTAACTTTTTTATTGGGTACGCAAAAATAAAGATAAAACAGGATAACAACTTTAGCATAACAGAGATGTATTTAGTTAGTACAGCCAGTACAATAAAGCCCATATGATATGGTCCACTGTGGACCTGTGTGGCGAAATACAAAGCTCTACTGTTCCCACACACAGCTGGTTGGGGAGGAGGGAGGGAGGAGTAAGGAGGGAGGGATGAGGCAGGGTGGGAGGGAGTGAGGAGGAAGGGTGGGAGGAAGGAGTAAGGAAGGAGGGAGGGATGAGGCAGGGTGGGAGGGAGTGAGGAGGAAGGAGGGAGGGAGGGAGGGGGAAGGAGTAAGGAAGGAGGGAAGGATGAGGCAGGGTGGGAGGGAGTGAGGAGGAAGGAGGGAGGGAGGGGGAAGGAAGGAGGGAGGGATGAGGCAGGGTGGGAGTGAGGAGTAAGGAAGGAGGGAGGGATGGAGAGAGGGAGGAGGAAAGAGGGAGGGAGAGAGGGAGAGAGGAGGGAGGGAGGATGGAGGGAGGATTGGCTGGCATCATGTCTGATGGATAACATTCATTTGAAGGTGAGCCACAACAGGACATCAAGCCTGCTTCTGGGTAACACGTCAATGTCCTAATATCACTCCCGATCTTTCTCTCCACCTTAATTGAATCTAATGACTTAATTTAATCTAACTTAATTGAATCTAATTACCTTTTTGCCCCTCCTCCCTCATTTTGACCTGGCCCCATACGGGACAAGGGACTGGGGGTTCTTAAGGCCAGTGCACAGCCATACATGTGTCTAACTTTCAACACTCTTTCCTTAATCTTTCAAATCTGTTTTCTGAACTTCCCTTCTTACCTTTAGCACCGTATGTAGCATAACGTGATTTACCCAGCTACTCATGTGTACCATTTTATTTCACGGTGACACAAGTCGAAAGCACAGGTGGTCTCTGATTCTCGGGGAGTAGAAAGTGCTTGAAGTGAACTGGGTCCTTGGTAGAAAATAAACTCAACCAATCAGCTGACTGCCAGAGCTGTCAGAGAAGAGTCCAGCTGTCTTTCTGAAACTCTAAGATCCCCACTGTGATAACCCTGATTCAGGTCTGTCCCATCCACATAGGCAACACACCACATCTCACAGCCACAGACCACCAACACGTCCAAAATAAACCAACCATTCAATGGCCTCTGACTGCCAAGGGGAGTGTGTCCATCCACCACGTATGTGTTGCATGGGGCCTGACTTTGTCATTGTCCAGAATCAAAGCAGCCTCTGTTTAACGGCTCAGTTTAGGATCGAGTTTATAGAGAAGCATTCGCCCATTCACATGTGAATGACCATGTGTCTGTAGAATTATCTGTGTGTGTGTGTGTGTGTGTGTGTGTGTCTCTGCGTAAGATATATTCCTGCACCACACACATAAAGGTACAGGGACAGTGCAGCACAGGAAGTCCGATCTGGGCTCTTAGTGAGAGTCTGCCGGTTGGCGCCACTCTCAGCCCACTTCCTCGCCGCTCTGCAATCCGTCAGACAGGGTGCTGAGAGCTGCTCACTCTACACTCTGTTGTCCCGCATCGCACACACGCACACACTCACACACACACACTCACTCACTCACACACTCACTCACACACACTCACACATACACACACTCACTCACACTCACTCACACTTACACACTCCGCAATTTTTCCCATTGATTCTGACTAATTGATGCCTTGGGCTGGGCCTTCTGGTAAGGACCATAACTGCACCAGACTGGATACAGCAGCACCAGGCAGACAAGCAGACAGAGAGGCAGACAGACTGACATATTGGCAGACAGACAGACATATAGGCAGACAGACAGACATATAGGCAGACAGACAGACATATAGGCAGACAGCCTGACTAATAGGCAGACAGCCTGACATATAGGCAGACATACTGACATATAGGCAGACAGACAGACATATAGGCAGACAGACTGACATATAGGCTGACAAGCAGACAGGGAGGCAGACAGTCTGACATATAGGCAGACAGACGGACATATAGGCAGACAGACAGATATATAGGCAGACAGACAGACATATAGGCAGACAGACTGACATATAGGCAGACAAGCAGACAGAGAGGCAGACAGACTGACATATAGGCAGACAGACAGACATATAGGCAGACAGACAGATATATAGGCAGACATACTGACATATAGGCATACAGACTGACATATAGGCAGACATACAGACATATAGGCAGACCGACTGACATATAGGCAGACAGACTGACATATAGGCAGACATACTGACATATAGGAAGACAGACTGACATATAAGCAGACAGACTGATATATAGGCAGACAGACAGACATATAGGCAGACAGACTGACATATAAGCAGACAGACTGACATATAGGCAGACATACTGACGTATAGACAGACAGACAGACGTATAGGCAGACATACTGACATATAGGCAGACAGACTGACATATAGGCAGACAGACTGACATATAGGCAGACAGACTGACATATAGGCAGACAGACGAAGAGACAGAGAGGCAGACAGACTGACATATAGGCAGACAGACTGACATATAGGCAGACAGACGAAGAGACAGAGAGGCAGACAGACTGACATATAGGCAGACAGACTGACATATAGGCAGACAGACGGAGAGACAGAGAGGCAGGCAAAGAGGCAGACAGACGGAGAGAAACACGCCGGCACAAATTCATAAAACAATTGGACTAATGTAAAATCAGGAAGGGAAAGGAAGTGCCTACAGAAATACACAGAATACAAGCATATTGACTCAATAAGCAGTGGGTGGACAAAATAATGGAAACATGTAGGAATATAAAGAGTAGGGCCACCTTTTGCCTTAAGATAACTACACAAGTCTTAAACTGTGTGTAGTGAGATATTGCAACATGTTTCAACATGCATTCGAAGGCGAATTAAGCCTCCAGTTCATTTAAGAATCTTGAAGGTGGAAAATCGACTTTGCACACTGCGCAGAACGTTCCATAAAAGTTCATCGAGGTCCATATCTGCTGATCGGGGAGGCAATGGAAGAGGTTTTATGTAATCTGGGTGTTAATATACATTGGACTGGCAGCGTGTATGAGGGCATTTTCATGCTGTAAAATTGACAGATCATGAGGGAACAGTTCGTTGCCATCTAGAATGCACCTGGTCCTCGTTCTCCTTGCCCATTAGATGACCATTCAGGGCAATCATCTGATCTAATGACTCCTACAAGATGGCTGCCATTACGTATCCCCCGCCAAGTTTAACGGTTGGCAGCAGACTTTGGGGACTGATCCTTTGCCTCTCTCTTAACGTAAACCCATCCAGATGTTTCGAACACGGAGTGAGAGAGGAATGATCAGACCAAATCACGTTTTCCCATCGCTCAAGGGTCTACGCTTGCGCTCCTCACACAAAGTTGGGGGTCGGCCTCGGATACGAGTGTTGTGTTGAGAGTGGTTAATTGTGCGCTACATTTGGTGACGGTGGCTTTATATTGAGCAACTTTCTTTATATCCACGTTGGTAAAATTCCACTGTCCCTTTTTTTGTACATTTGTCCATGTCTGGGATATGCTGTCACATTTGAGGCTGTTCCCATTGACACGTTGAATAATTTTTCCATGTTTTTGCGTATTGATTTCTTGGCCGATTGGGATTCTGTAAATTTCCTCGGATTTCTTCAAAAATGTTAATATCAATGTACTATTTGTCAAACTTCTTTTATGGCGGACGTGTGTTTTGCTAATTGGCAATCAACTTAATGTGATCTCTGCAGCTGTGTTTAAAAGTAACAATTACTTGCCGTGTAGTATTTAGGTTATTTTATTCAGTATGTTGTTTGTATGTTTGCTTTTTTGTCTGTGGAGAGAGCTGGTTATTGGTTGTGGTTGCTGCTATGTTTAGTGTTGTAACTCGTGCTCACAACAGAAATTACCTTAGGAGTTGGTGGGCGAAATTAGAAATAATTAACAATCAGCAACGAAATAAAATGATAACGTACAACATTGTCGGAATCTGAGAAATCACACAGGAAAAACCCGAGAATAACAGTTGTTCTTCTAATGTTGTTCTACATTTTTGTCCCAAAGTACAGACAGTTCTGGGCTGTTCTGTGAAGGTGAGAATGTGAGCAGTACTCAGACAGTCCATTATGTGTGTGCGAGGTACCAGAGTGGGGAACAATAACAGAGACTTTACCAGACAAGACACCCCGCCGGACACCCACCACAACCCCCAAGCAGCCCCCCCCACACACACACACTACCCTTTCCTGGGTAAACGTAGACCCGTTCTGCGCTCAGTTGACCTCCAGCTGATTAAACTATGTGCTTTCCTCAGAGGGTTTTGGCATGCCTCGCGGATTCTTGGGCGTCTTTCTTTGTCTCCGCAGTAACGCCGACCAGCGCACACCACCACCACCACGCTCACCGAATAACACTGCACTCATTGTGGCTTCAGGCAATCAGTGTTGAGTTGCGTTCAAATATAAGTGACCAATTGAGATTTGGTTGTTATTTGTGATGACGACGATGATGACAGTTGACTGGTGATTTCGGGAGTAAATGCTGCAAAACACTAACCGCTGCTCCATCATGCCACGGACGGAGTTGTCCACGTCGTTTCAGAATAGCGGGAGCATTGCCTCGGATTAGGATTTGGCAGACTGCTGCGGCGGGCCGACACTGCCTCAGACTGTGGGGCTTTGTTAAACGCATGCACGGCTATATCCTGTGTGTGAAAAAGAGTACATTCCTGACACTCCATCTTTATTGAGTGGCTGCTCTGTGGGCCCACATTCCTCATGCGTGGCTCCAACAATATGTTTCCGTGCCCTACACACTTCTCTCTCCTCCCCGCGCTATGCAGACGACGCGCAGGTGCTTGTGAGGCTCCGTTACATAAATGGGCTGTGGAGCAGACCTTTTTTTCAGCATATTAAACAAATGTTTGGCATTCCACTGTACCAACGCTCCGCTGTAGACCTGTCTGACGGCTAGGAGGCCACGGTCACGTTCGCCACACGACGGCTAAGAAAATGTGCACGTTAGACAACCATACTTCTTCCTCTGTTCCAATTGGTGTTGTTCTGGAGGCATTTGAAACAGCGGCGCTGTGGTGGGATTTCGGGTGTCTCGTCTAATAGCATTTAAAACATTTACTTTTTAAAGAATGCATAGTATTTATCGAGAATTGTCTATGACATTGAACAGCATTGAAGCTTAGACTGAAGGGGGGGGGGTTATTTTGTCATGAATCTGTGGGCTGTTGAGATATGATCCAAAATGAGAATCTGATCACATCTGAGTTCTGGCTGTTTTGGAGCTTTTCGTTTACACGGTTTGAACACGTTTGCGTGTATTTGAGTCCTCGGATGTGCAACTGATGACATAGTGAAATGTGTCGACCGATTTTCTCTGGAGTGTCAGCGCCAGCCCTGGGGGCACAAATACTGACGCATATGAATAAATATGGATAAACTATAAGCAGAACAGAAGCTTGATTTATAAATAATGATAAGCGCTCACAACGAGAAAACGATTTAACGACTAATCACCCAAGACAAACAAACACAGTATTGTGTAATATGCAGGCAAGCTTTACTCTCACCACTTCCAATCCAACATCTCAACATGAGTTAGGCTACTGAGCGAAAACATAAAAAATGACAAAATCTCAAAATTGTGTGAGTTATTCTGCAACTCTATGCAGCACAAAAAACTGCCACAGTGACAGGTCCTTCTAGCTTGCAGTGGCTTGGTGAGGCAGACTATGAGATGGTTGTGTTAACAGAATCCGTTGCAAAATCCTCATGTCTGGTGCAAGTATGTGAATATTTCAGGCAAGGGCATTAGAGCAACATGGCATGAACCAGTCTATGTACCTCAGAAGCAAACAAGGCTGCATAAAAGGAAGACATCTAACCTACAGTCCTGTAGAATGTAGCACATGACTTTTGTGAAGGCTGTTTTTGGCTAAGCGTCACTTTGGAATCGCCAATGTCAAATTCAGTAGAGCCGTGCAAAGTTAAGCAAACAATGAGTGGAGCTTTCCAACGAGCTTAGCGGTGGCTAAAGCTACACAGGGCACCCAGAACGTGGGCCAAGTCTCTCTGAACGGCTCGGCTCAGAGAATTTGTGTAAAAACAATAGTGTTCATAATTGAGCTTGGAACATGAAATGAAATGTTCCCTTATTTCGGCACCGAGGCTCAAATGCCAGCCTCTTAGGGACGTAACGCTTTCTCATAAAGTATTCCCTATCTGGCTGAATTGTACCAATGACAAGTCTTTCGGCCAACAGATTGGATAGAAGTTATATTCCAAATGTTTTCCAACTTTCCAGCCATGTATTTTAAACTTGCCTTTGCTCCAGGGACAGTGAATTTTGGCTCAGCGGCCGCTTCACGGATCCCGGCCCAGAAGGTGACTTATATCCGCAAACGAGACATGGTTTTTTGAGAAGTTGTGGGGGCCACAGGAATATTGATTGGCCCTCCTGTGGTTCATTGTCCAGCGTTCACATCATACAGAGCAATACTGCAGACATTGTTAACGTAATTACAATTTCTTGCAAAACGTCCCGAAGACATTGAACGGGTATGTCAGAACAATGTTCGTTTGACGGCGCTTACCGGCGTGTGCCGGTCCAACAAGCTCAAAGAAAAATTTAAACAATCAATCTCCCACTAAAAGTCCCCCCACTGTATACTCCCCTGTATGGTAATTCGTTCTTGTTTTTAAACCATGGACATGTTCAGATGTTTTATGTAGTTGTGTTACAAGTGTGCAAACTGAGCTCTGTAACAGTAATATTGGCACAACAGTGTAATTCATGGATGCACTTGTGTCATTTGTACAAGCTAGTGACTTTAAACAGGGGCTTATTGTATGGTCTAAATGAAACTAGGGCTTGGAACTATTCTGACATTGCAGTAGGCAAAATGGCCTTCATCATGTCATCGAACTACTTAGACCAGGGGTTATCTACCATGGATTTCTGTGGGTCCGCGGAGCAACTGTAAAGGGTCTTTGGGAATATCTCCCAGAAGGATTTTATTTGTATGTTATTTTGGGCTAAAAAAGATAAAACAACCCGTCAATATAATAGTCAACGCTTTTTCAGCGCAAAGATTAACTTTAGGATGTTATAATTTTCTATAATTAATAGTATTACATGAAGTAATTGAAATATTACATGTTTAAAAAAGTAATTTAGTGGACACAATTACATTTTATACAGCCCAACCTCCCACGTATAGGAACCGAAACAAGTGAGCTGTACGGGCCAACAGAACATGTGGTTTGGGTCGGGGTCCAAGAAGAGTTTTAAGGTCCCAGATTAAGACTAACCTTAACGAGAACCTTAACACTTAACTTAACACTCACCTTAACACTTACCTTAACACACACTTTAACACTAATCTTAACACTCACCTTAAGCCTTATTTTTAAGTTATGTTGTTTTATTTTATAGAAATCCCATGAATTAAAACATCAAATTATTGTGATCCGTTAACAACTTAACCATCATGTTTTGCACACTGAACTTGGTAATAGTATATTCAAACACTGAGCTAGTGGCTACAGAAATTAGACCATCAAAACGTGTATAATGACAAGACTAACTGCAAATGTATCTGAAAAAATATATTAATCTGTAAAAATCTCTTGGAGAATTATCTTTTCAATAAACATTATAGGCACCTATAGGAGCAGCAAACATTGGATTAACATATTTTTCCGTCCACTTTTCAGTTAGTGTTCTCCAAAAATATCTGAGACAAGTAACTCATTAGAGTGGGTGTGACTTTACTGTGGCTGACAGACTCTATATATTCAGGCATAATGTCCATCCAAGTGGATTCAAAAGACACGCACCAAGTTCAACTGCCGCTCATTTCCACATAACACGCACTTTAAACCGCCCAACATCATCATCATCACCACCATGGAGAACTGTTTCTGCGCACTCTGGATGACAGTTGTGCTGGCATCGATTACGCGCAGATCGGGGGCGGTCGGACCGGTAATCCGGTGCGAACCGTGCGATGTTGGTGCCCGGCTCCTGTGCAAACCCCTGCCCAAGGACTGCGCCGAGAGAGCCCGGGAGCCGGGCTGCGGCTGCTGCATGACGTGCGCACTGGCCTACGGACAGCCGTGCGGGGTGTACACGGGTAGATGTGGCGATGGGATGACGTGCCAGCAGCAGCCGGGTGAAACCAGACCCCTCCAGGCGCTACTGGAAGGACGGGGACAGTGTGCCAACGCGACCAGGAAAAGAACCGTGGCGACTTCACCTGCAGTCAATGAGCTCCAAGGTGAGTTAAAATAAACCTGCTTTTTTCCCTGATGACGCAGTTTGGGAAATGTTATGCACGTGTTTGTCGAATGATTATATCTGTTTGGAATAAGCGTATGCATGTGGCATAGTGATAATGTTGCATGCATTTTGAAACCTGGATGCATGGTAGTCTAATGCATTTCTCATCTTGAGCTATATATATTTTTTGTCCAGTAGAAACACAATAAGACAATCACCTGCAGCGTGTTCGACAATGCAGTGTCGATGATACTGAACGAATCAGCTTTAGTCTAAATGAAAATGCTCTGATGTTGTTGCATCGTCTCCTCTGTTATTTATTTCACTTAAAATACACAGTGAGTGATCAGACAGATTGATTTTGATGCTCTGGGCTGTAGTCAACCAAAGAAATGCTTAGTCGACCAAAGTCTTGTCCTGCGCAACGATTAGTCGACTAAAAATAAAAAAAGGTCGTGATGCATTTTGATTGAACATTTATTAAACAATTATCAGAGAGCTTTTATAAAACAACAACGAAAAAACATCAATAATACATGAAACATTTTTGAAAATTAAGTGATTGTTATTAACTGCAAAGTGAGGAGCTCTGTCCTAGGTATAGAGAGACAGTCACAATCGCGCACCTGACCACACCACACTAGAGGTCTGCTACCCGACCCGAGCCCGACGGGTCCCGAAAAATGTTCGGGGTTCGGGTCGGGTTCGGGTTTGTAAGTAAGAAAAACTCAAAAGGCTATGTATAGTTTGCGTACCGTCACCGTGTGCTTTGCCTGTTTGCTGTGTGTTGTTGTGGTGACCGGCACGCGAGACGAGACAGAGTAAGTACATGCGTGCGCAGATGTGCACTGCAAGCCATATAGGCTACACACAGACACAGGCGCTCCCTCTCTCTCTATGTAACGTTATTTGTTTACCGTTTCAAGCAATCATTAAATAGAACATATTGCAAAAATGTTTCTTGATGTAAGAAACAGAGTGGACCTCGGGGTCAGGTCGGGTTCTGGTCGGGTTCGAGCTTAACATGTAAATGTAACTGTCGGTTCGGGTTAAATGATCGCGGGTATGGGCCGGGTTCGGGCTTCAGTTTAAAGCCCGTGCAGACGCTACAAAAAGCAGCAGTGCAGCCAGCCGCGTGCGGTTCCCGAGTGTTCTACGCGGTGCGCTAAACTGTGGCACTGTTACAAAACAGCCTAAATTAAAGCATTTAAAGTTGGGGATAAAACATAGACTAATTATATATAGAATACAGTAATATATAACTGCTTATTAAGGAATAAATATCAAGGAGAAAATCAATGAAAATGTCTTTATTGGTGTAAAAAAAAATGCAACTGGTCGACCAATGAGAATGTCAGTCGACCAAGACGGCTTCGACCGATTAGTCGACTAAACAACTAAAGTTGACAGCCCTACTGCTTTCACACAGGCAGCCCGATTCAAACACTTTTCCACGGTCCAATGACTGTTGAAATTATTCGATGGAAATTATTCGATGGAACAGGTCTCACATTTTTAGACATATGTCATCATTAGTTTCCACTATTCATACATTGTTTTCTCATCATAAATGCATGTTTATATTAAACAATCTTCGAAATATAAATCTCGGACAAACTCGTCTCCTCTAACCTATTCTCTCATTTTAATGTTCAACTATAATTAACTTGTATGACATTCATAGGACTTCAGAGAAAGATGCCAGGAAAATGCTTGACCCAGCACAAATAGACCATTAGCATGGTCTGCACACACTGCATTTAGTTTTATTACTATTATGTCATAGTGGGAATGTGTCTAAATGTGCCACAACATCATGATGCCACAGAGAACCCCCCCACCACCTCCCCCGTTTATTGGCAGAGAACGTTGGTGGTGCCCAGGAGGAGGAGCAACACCACCTCACCCAAACCCCCCAAGCACCCTCCAGCACTGGCAAATCTCCTGTCGACCCTCCCAGGCTCCTCCATCAACTCTCCCTGTTCCACACTGGCAAGGCGGAGGTGCTCCTCCGCATGGAACATCTGAAGAGGACCCAGATCTACAAGGTGGAGGAACTCCCCCGAACCCTCAGCACGGACCAGCACAACTTCTCCCTGGAGTCTAAGTCGGAGCCAGAATACGTAAGTATCCCCTTTCCTGTTTTCCTTTCTTCTAGAGAATGCTCTCCTCCTCCCATCCTCTGTGTTTGTCTCTCCGTCGAATGTCTGCGGGTGATGGGGTGTTACGGTGTGGGTGTGGATCGTCTTGTCCGAGGCTTGGTGGCAGGAGACTGGATGTGGCGGCGACTTGAACGTTTGTTCGACCTCCGCAGCTGACCTCGGGTCAGGCTGGCGCTTGACCGCAACGTGTTGGGGAGCAGTGGCGGGCCGAAGGTGGACGGCCCGTCTCAGAGCAGTCAGATTATGGACCGGCAACTCTACGCGTGCTTGTTTGGACTCTCGCTGACGTTCTATTTTTGATCCTGTTTTCAGTCCAGCGGCAGAGCAACTAGTGCAGAGCGAGGAATGAGCTTAGCCTGGAAAGCTTTGATCAGTGACTGGACTGGACTCCGGGAGGAGGCCCGTTGGCTCTTTTACAGGGCTTCTGAATGCACTCTTCCCATCCGGCCTGTCGGAGTCTCTAAGCAGCTTGTAACAAACCATAAGCCCTTCCTGGGTGGTCAGACAAATCTATTTCCTATTAGTTGCCTATTTCTCTTGTTATCTCTGGTATCACCATGGTTTGGGTATTAGCGACGCCTACAAAATGTGTATGTTGCCCGGTTGGCTACAGCGTAATGATAATAATTGCATCCCGTTCCAAGTTCTTAACACATTTTGATTGGTATGCACTATTGCGTAAGCACTCTATTTTGGTTTGTGTTCGTTGCACTGTTTCTATTGGATAGGATACTGCCATTAAACTAGGTAAGTAGGTAAGTGGGTAATGACAAACCTTTGAGCTGTTGGTAAAAGGGCTTTGTAATTTTGTCTTTTCGTGTGTGTTCAGGGCCCCTGTCGTATAGAGATGGAGAGCATCCTGAACGGACTAAAGATCTCAGACAGCCTTAATCCCAGAGGCTTCCGCATACCAAATTGTGATAAAATGGGATTCTACAAGAAGAAACAGGTAAGGAAACAATTTAAGAGGAAATGTCACGCCCGTAACGGGTAAGCCGTCTCAAGTAGTTGAGAATGTCATGCTTCCGCAGGAATAACCGACCCATATAAAAGCAACTGATTCTTTTTCGAATTACGCATCACTTTGCAAGCCAGCATAATGTGTCTTGCCGTCCTGATGCGGCTCGTAAACCGTGAGTTTCCTACACCCTTGTGTTGGATTATAAATTGGTCTTCAAAAGTGCCTTATGATAAAAGTAAATGTAAAGGTGTTTTAGGAGGGACTAGACGGTCCCAAGTAGAACCTGTAGCAAATTGTGCTACCTATCCCCTGAAAAGGTATCACTGTGGGGACAAACTGAATAACCTTATATGGTTCAACCAGAAACCCAAAAGAAGATTAAAGTTCCTTAGTGGTTCTCCAGTTGACCCTATGTGTGGGAACCTATTTGGGGTTTTCAGTGTATAGATTCCAATGTAAAGTAGATCCATTCCTCTATATCTGCTGCACTTGTCTAATACTAGTTATCAGAGCCTCCTCGCTGCTCAGTAGCACCAGTTGTGGTGGATCATAAAGACAGACAGTCGGATCTGGAGACATAGAACCACAGACCCTAAAACCCCAGCGAGTGGCCAGCGCGGACTCAGACGGCAGACATAGAACGTGAACCCTCCCAGGGAGACAGACGTCAAGGTGGCTGTCGGCTCCGCTCCTCGCTCCACCATAATTGCCAGAGTTTTGAAAAAAAGCGGCGCCAGAAATAGCTGCTCCAGCCATGTCCCGCGTTTGCGTGGTCCGGGCACGCCCACAATTGGTTTATAATAAACGAGTATCCCTGGACGCGTTCATGTGGAGACACTCACTGCAGTCCGCCGGCGTCGTCACTGGCATCGTCCAAAAGCAAAGAGACATTTCAAACACACGTCACAGCACAGAGTTCTGCCTAATGTATGGTCCGGTCCACCTCTCGACCTGCAATCATCACATAACCAGATTTACCAAAATGCCAGGCTCGTTGTCTGTGTTTATTTCCTGCGTATGTATGTATTTTCTCAGGGAGGACAGGCTTTGAGGGAGTGGCAGCCATTTTATGTGTGGAAGTTTTCTCCTTCTGTTTCCATGGTTCTTAGACCAGACCTATCTTATATAACCGTGTTATTTAAAACCTAGCTTAGAGCGCAGCATGTGGCAAATGCCTGATAATAAAAGACAAGTGAATTTAATGGAGGTTTTTGATACATGTTTCCTTTTTAAATTATAAAAATAGGGACTAGTGAACATATCCAATGTTAAATTTTTTTGATAGATGATATAATTGTTTTACAGAGGATGAGATTAATATTTTCACTGAACAGTTTAATACACGAACTCAACTTTACCACATGGCTTTTGCACGGGTGACCCTTTTCAAATGTTTTGTTATCCAACTAAACCTCAAGCGAAGACTGTCTTGACATCCATTCGGATTGACTCTTTTACAGAGCGACACAATTTGTTCGCCTTTTTCACCCTTCAAACGAAGGCGTGTGTGTGTTTTACTAGAGTGTACTCTGACCTTTAGTAAAATTGGCAGTAAAATAACAGCCTTTGGGTTTCTCCAGAGACTCTGTAAGTCATTTGTAGTACCCATAATTCTGAGATCTGGTGTATAATCAGCAGCAGATGATTTCTACTGGCCACTGGCTCACTGAAAATAGATCTTGGGTCTCAGTTGTTCACAAACGAGCCTAAGCAAATATTTTACCATGTTCCTGTTTACCTTTAAGCTCTCTATATGTGTGTGTGTGTATGTGTGTGTGTGTGTGTGTGTGTGTGTAACTCGAGGTAAACCATAAAAGCAGCTCAAAATACCACCAGCGTGCCATGTTCCACGGCCAAGTCTCCTGAGCACAAAATGGATGTTAATGCCTTTAACCATTTCATGTCCACTTCCTGCAGTCTTTTTTATAATGCCATTATGCTACATTATCGCCAGTGTCTTTTAAGGTCTGCGTTTTGAATTTTCATGTATCTCTCTCAATCTCTCTCTCTCTCTCTCTCTTTTTACTCTGCCTCTTACTCTCTTCGTCTGTCTCTGTTTCTATCTTTTTCTCTCTGACACAGTGCCGTCCGTCCAAAGGCAGAAAGCGAGGCTTTTGCTGGTGCACCGATATGTACGGGCAGCATTTGCCAGGTTTTGACGGGAAAAAGAGAGGAGACGCCCAGTGCTACAGCTCCGAGAGCCAATAAGACCAGAGCAGAGAGCGAAGGAGAGAGAGAGAGAGAAAAGGAAATAGCAGAGAGAGAAATGAGCACAAAGAGAAACTATGGGGAGTCAAAAGGAACCAGAATGACTGGGCCTGGATGTGGGTTGGCTGGTATTGATGACCCTCCGGTTCCCTGGGACCTCATGAAGGACAGAGCCTCCAGTGGCCTGAGAGGACGACAGGGGCTCATCTTAGCCCACTCCTTGTGTCCCACATGCTAGCACGTGCTCGGTGTGCTCTACACCGGGCACGGAAGGATTCTCCGTTGAACTACAGGGCAGCCCCGACTCGGTAGAGTTGGTAGAGACTCCTATAACCTGCCGGTCTCCACCTCGAGGACGAGCACACGCCAACGCACAACTAAGTGGCATTATTAACACGTGTCTGTGTTCGTGTGGTAGCTTTAGATAGTTGTATTAGTGCGTGTGCGTGTGTGTGATTCTTTGTGTTTGATGTGGGTCTGTGTCTCCACAGGTGTTTGTTTGTATATATGAACAATACAAGTGTGTCTCTGTCGGTTAGTGTAACTATATGCTATGGGTTCCTGGTGTTGGACAACCCTGTGTCTCAGTACAATATAATGCCTGTTCACATTAAGTGACAATGTAAATATATGGTAAATATATCAGTCTTTAGTCCAGCAACTCTCCTCAGGGCCTTATAATTCACCCCAGTTCAGAGAGTATGCTGATTGTAACTCCTTCCATATGCTGTGCATTTACTGAACCTGGATGTACCAAAGGTCTACATTAACTACACATCTACCAGTGGAACAATACAGTAGGCCTACATTCACTACACATCTACCAGTGGAACAATACAGTAGGTCTACATTAACTACACATCTACCAGTGGAACAATACAGTAGGTCTACATTAACTACACATCTACCAGTGGAACAATACAGTAGGCCTACATTCACTACACATTTACCAGTGGAACAATACAGTAGGCCTACATTCACTACACATCTACCAGTGGAACAATACAGTAGGCCTACATTCACTACACATCTACCAGTGGAACAATACAGTAGGCCTACATTCACTACATACTTACCAGTGGAACAATATTGTAGCCCTACATTCACTACACATCTACCAGTGGAACAATACAGTAGGCCTAGATTCACTACACATCTACCAGTGGAACAATACAGTAGGCCTACATTCACTACACATCTACCGGTGGAACAATACTGTAGGCCTACATTAACTACACATCTACCGGCGGAACAATACTGTAGGCCTACATTCACTACACATCTACCAGTGGAACAATACAGTAGTTTTAAGGTCACTATTATAAACTGTACCATTGTTGCCTCGGATATCACAGCCAGAGCCGGCCCAGCCACTAGGCAAACTTTGCAATTGCATTGGGCCTCGCTGGACAGCAGAGGGCCCACAAAAAAAATCACATAATAATAATAAATAATAATAAATAAATAAATGGTAAAATGGGCCTCCAACCAAATTTTGCATAGGGCCCCCAAAGGTCTAGGGACGGCTCTGATCACAGCTTTATTGATCACCGAAAGTTGAACAGGGTGGATGTTTTCATTAACTAGCGAAGTCTGTCAAGAATTGCTTGCAATGCTAACGTTAGCCAGCTAAAACTCAGTGGAAACACTAAACGCTAACTAGCCAAATATAATATACTGCATCTAAAATCAATTTGGTCAAAATGTATATGGTCAAGATACTAATGATGTGGCTTATTTAGAGATTATACATGTTTTCAAGGATTCGTAATGCCCTTTAGACCAAATATTCATCAGCTCCCATTGAGGATGCATTGAGTAGAATGTTCCGGTGGACATCAGCCACAAAACAACAAATAATACAGTACGGTTAAACATGCAATCCATGAATCTGAGACAACAGAGTACGCTAGCATTCATTACAGATTTAGTAGCGCAAAATCCAAAAGGCTTAGGGTCACTGTACATCTACTAGTGGTCTGTGTAGTTTATATAAGATGGAGACAGGGCAGTAGTATAATCAATCATATCAAAGGTCATTGTTACTTTGTCGATATTCAGGTAAGCTGGTTAGAAACATAAAAGGGAACAATATCTTTCTTTACTCTGTGCATGTGATATGATCTGTATTTGTGTCTCAGCTTGTTTTCAAGCCTGTTTATCAGTATTCAGAGATTCCTTTTCACAACGTGCCGTGCCGTAGTTCATGGCAAATGTGTCGAATGCATGTATACGAAAGGTGATATTTTTAACAAAACAAAATGCAATAAAGCTCAAGGCCAGAGTCCACCGATGTGATTTCAAATTGAATGCATTGCTTCAGATTTGTTGTTCTGTGCGTTGCTGAGATTGTGAACATTACCTCTCTATAACGTCATGACATCCCTTTTTAAACATTGTAGCAGAACTTGAGTTGAGGGTGAATGGGTTTATGATTTTGAAAAAACATGGAGGTTACCAGGTTGTTATCCCAGAGAAGTTAGAAGTTCCCGGACCTTGACCATAAACAGGACAGTAGGACATTGGTCTAGGTCAAGTCTATTAAAGCAGAATGTACAAAAAATGCCTACTGTGTTGACTCAAACCAGGGTCTTTATTTGTTCAGGGTTTTATTTGTTAGGAACTCGATGTATCCTGGGTGATGCTAGTGGGTGTAAGATCTTTTGTTAATTAGGTTGTCAGCGATGGTCTTTTCATTCAACCAACTCGCTGTATTGTATTGTGTGTCTTATGCTAGAGAAACACTTTTCAAAGACAAACTTTGAGGTTAACATGTTTATTTAAACACAGAATCTTTACATGGGTCATTGACATGATTTGTAACAAACCAAAAAAAAATAATAGCAGCATATCTTGTACGTGCACAACAATCAAACGTTTGGGATCACTTAGAAATGTCTATTTTTAAAGCAAAATATTTGTCCATTGAAATAACTTCTAAATGATAAGAAATACACTGTACACATGCAGGAATTTGTCAAGAAACAGAAAATATCATACAACGCTGTGTCCTACTCCCTTCACAGAACAGCGCAAACAGGCTATAACCAGAAAGAGGAGTGGGTGAACTGAACTACGTGAGTGGACAAATACCTTGTCTAGTTTGAGAAACTGACTTCTCGCAGGTCTCCAACTGCATGGCTGCATTATTAAACAGTACCTGCAAACACCTGTTTCTATGTCAACAGTGACGTTGTTACTCTGGGATACTGGCCTACTAGGCAGAGTTGAATAGATGCTGGAGGAGTGCTTGACGCCATCTGCAAGCAAGCAATGATTGTTTGACGAAAGAAAGTGGAACAATTCATTTAATGTAATGTAATTATTTCTAACCTCTGCAATTACTATTTTTCCTTTTCATGTTCCTATATTTCCTATTGAAACTCATTTCGCGTGTGTCTTAATGGACAACAGGAACATTTCAAAGTGACCCGAAACCTTTTGATCAGTAGTTCACTTCTAACTAAGAGTCCTTAACTGGCTCATGAAATACAATAAATACAAACGTTTCATGATAAAATCATACGTCAAAGAAAATAAAAAGTCCTGCTTGAACAAACGAAACAATGGGCGCACATCTGCCAGGCAGGATGACATGTGCCAACAAACATCTGCTAACCCAGAAGACCTGTAGACCAATGGAGGTAGATGAAGACAGAAAAACTCAGCCAAAACCAAACAGTGGTTTAGATGAGCAATGATATGTTTGTGCCCGGTCAGCAGGCAAATACTTGTGGCATTTTAAGTATTTCCCAGATACCCATTGAGGAAATGTCAATGAGGAAACATCCCGACACTGTCAACACGTCGAATGAATGAATCGCTGTGTTGTTTCAGTGCACAAGTCCAACTCGGTTGAATGAATCAAAAACAGATTCTGAAGACCCTAAACTGGGCTTGGCAGAGCCGGAGAGACCTGTGGTCTTTACAGATGGAGTTATTTAGTCAGAAAAACAAATGTATACACTGTTGCCCTATTTACAATCAAAAAAATAGGCAAACATATAAATAATCTAAAAATTACTAATGGTTCATATTAGTAAACACATACACATTTTGAATAAATAAGGTGTGATACGTCACGTAAATAAATTACCGGTCATTTATATTTTTTCCGGAAATATAATGTTGTGTTGCGTGCTTGTGTGAATGAGTGCGTTTTTGTAAGTGTATAAAACTATAGTATGCATTGGTGTCTAGGTGTGAGGACACTGACATCATGTATGTGTTTAGAGCTGTGTAAGAAAAACACTTTATACATGTGAGCCATGTGTGTGTATGTGTGAGTGATTGAGAAAGTGTGTGTGTGTGTGTGTGTGTGTGTGGTTGTTCGTTCTGCATATGCCTGCATCTGCATTTGGTGAATGTGCTTCAGGGAGTCCATGTCTTAGTGAGTGACCTCCTGCTGGCACTCTGAGTCTTCCAGTAAATCATTTGACTCTGGGATCTTCTTCCCGTTCCAGGAAGACACACACCAACACCTGGCTGGCGGTCCCACTAGAGACGACTCGCACTGTAGCGAAACAAAATAGTTTTTTTTCACCACACAGATCGACGTTCCCGCATTCACATTCTGCTATTAAATTGGAACCAGTTTCACTAATAGTCAAAAACCCTGACGACCCCATATGAGAGATTGCTATGATCACCAGCATCTCTATTGAGGCAAGTCTGGAGGTAGGCCTCACCTGCTTGGTCTTGTAGAAGCCATGCTTGTCACAGTTGGGCAGGTAGAAGGTGGTGAACTTCTCTCCCAGTGTCTGCTGAGAGCTGGCGATCCTGTCCAGGGCTCCATGCAATTCGGTGTGACAGGGTCCCTGGAGGAAGGACAAACAGAGAAACCAATGAGCATCTCATCCAACACACAATCCAAACATCTCGACGGACACAGAATGCATAAAAAACAAGTTGTCCCATATGACCGAAAGGTTTAGCATCTCGAAGGACAGTGAAGCTTGGAGGTTTCTGTTTAAAATGGCAACAGCCTCCTCTGGTGGCTAACATTTAAATTGACTGACAGTGTACATCAGGATGTAGAGGGTCTTTGCTTCCACTAAGCGGACGGTAAAGTTGAGTAAAGTACAAGGTGCCCACCTGGTCAACCAGTTTGTTGCGAATGCTGTTGACCTTGGCCTTGATGCTTTCCTGGGCCGCCTCGTCTCTGGGATCGAAGGGGACATTAAGTCCCAGCAGGTAGTGCAGGGACCTGTGATCTGGCACGCCATCTACATCCTCTGTGGATTGAGGAAGGAACTTTCATTTGTTATGAAAAAAAAACGTGCTTCATTTGTAGACTGTCAAGAGATGAAATAAAGAGATGTATTAATAGACGAAAAAAACAAAACATAAGGACAGAATGCTTGGCGTACCTGGTCCCTGGTCCTCTGTGCAGATGGCCTGTCCCCTGGTAAGAGAGTGGAGGGGACGGGGATCTCCGGGTCTGGGGCTGCATTTCAAGCCTTCGGCGCAGTGGGCCGTGTACACCCCACAGGATGCCCCCTTCTCCAGGGCACAGGCCATGCAGCAGCCACAGCCGGGCTCCCTTAGGACCTGCTGACAGACAGTGGAGATGGCAGGGCATGCGTTGAGCTTCTCCTGGGTACAGGGGGCGCAACGTATCGGCTCCGGTCCGAAAAATGGGGAACACCGGGACGGAGACGCGAGGAGGGAGAGAGACACTGCAGCAAACAGACTCAACTTCTCATATAATCCAAGCATGGTGATTTTTGGATACTGAGGAATAGATTTAAAATGTTCGGTAGATGAGGTTTGGAATCGTCAGGTGTTGTAGAGGATCTCCAAGTGAGGTTTTATGTCTTCAGGTGTTGTAGAGGATCTCCAAGTGAGGTTTTATGTCTTCAGGTGTTGTAGTTATGGTTCTTCAAGTGCAGTCTTCAGACTTCTTCAAGTGCAGTTTCTGGTTATTTCTCAAGCACAATATGTTGTTGATAGGTAGCCATAGATTTAATTCTTCCCTTTTGAACTGAATTCTCCCAACTGGGAGCTGCAGTACTTATATAGAACTCTGTTAATGTTTAAACCAGTGACTTCAGGTATTAAATATTTTGGACAAACGGGACAGCTTCGGCTTTTCTGGTGGCATTGACCTCTGGTTGAAGTGCGTAGATCGTAACCGTGGTTCACTGGTCAATATTTACTTTGGGATTGTACACGGGATGTTAGAAAACATCTGAAAAACAATGAGTTGGTCAGGCCATTAGATAGTTTGTTTGCAATCTTGGCTGTATCATAATGACGAAGCAAGAATAGGATCTTGGGCCATTTTTCCTTCATCTTTTAGCAATTAAACACATGCTTCAATCAAGAAACGGTATCTACTAGGATACAATATCTTGTCCAAAACATATGTATCAATAGCCAGGGCGCTTCACAAGAGTGGTCTTAATGGAAGATCACATTATCTGATTTGACCATTATACTGTATACAACTGTTTGACCTCAATGAGTTCCATGTAGGGTGAATACACCATCTCTACTGTAAAGCATGGAGGTGATGGCGGCAGCATCATGCTGTGGGGAAAACCACACATTCAAATTGAGCAATTTATGACAGAAAAACAAGCATTTCATCATTTACATCATCTTGCCCATGGGACAGTGGACTTATGGGATTTGAAACGTATGTAAGAATACATGTAGTATTTGATGACAACAGACAATTGATGAGTATTTGACATTATTATTACTTGGTTGAAGGATATGTCAGTCAGGAACAAGAGACGGCCTGATTCAAATTTACTTTCACAAACATACTTGTCAGTCGGTTCCTGTGCCGGACTTTAGCTGGGGTTATCCGTGGGTCATATGAGCGCAATCATTCTCTGGGCGGCATAACATGTTTGTCTGAATGCTCGTTGGAATTGGTAACATCCCGGTGTAGTATTAGTGAGACATCTACGGTAAAACAGAGGACACCTCGACTCCGCTTCCCTGCATCGTAATACAAACACTCTCCCCTCTGACGCTTTTCCACACATGACGAATAGTGTTTTGGCGTAATCACAGGTAGATGTGCCAACAGATATGTCTACGTCAGTGTGTCAATAGGGAAACGTTAGCATTGGCTTGTTAGGCATTTCACCTGATCTCTGTGTCCTAACTTACGGGCGGGCATGTTTTATTGCTTCCCTTTACGACCGTTCCAAGCTCACTCAACAATAAGCTCATGTGTTGTCGCCTCCTCAATGTTGTTCATCAGGTTCACCAGCCATTGTGGGAACAGAACATCCTGTGTGGGGCAGGGGTGGGTGGGTTATTGACAGATGATAAAATTCACTGTGTGGATGACGTAATACATTTATGATGTTTCGTTTGCTCAGATCATCACAAAAACAAATGTTGCGTACTCACCGAAGACGGCGCCTTTCTCTTTCTTCTGGGTCTAATTTTCTTCTCTGGTGGTCGCGTCCTACCACCTTCCCTCGCCTGTGGCTTTTGTGGTGTTGGTAGATCTTCATCTGATTCTGACCAGCACAGTAAACTCGATCTGTTAGAGGTTTGTCTGCCTCTTTTGTTCATGGTAATCTGTGGCTGGTTGAAACAAATGTAACTCATTTATGCAAGTTAAGTTCACTTAAAGAGTACAGTAAAAAAATATACTTACTTCCAGCTAGGCTTCACCCTCTTCCCCATCTGACTCACCTTATTGTTTCCATTGCAGGGTGTTAGTTCTAACCTGCTAACCTGCTAACATGGTAACCTGCTAACCTGCTAACCTGGTAACCTGCTAACATGGTAACCTGCTAACATGGTAACCTGCTAACCTGCTAACATGGTAACCCGCTAACCTGCTAACCTGCTAACATGCTAACTTGCTAACCTGCTAACATGGTAACCTGCTAACCTGCTAACATGGTAACCTGCTAACCTGCTAACATGGTAACCTGCTAACATGGTAACCTGCTAACCTGCTAACATGGTAACCTGCTAACATGGTAACCTGCTAACCTGCTAACCTGCTAACCTGCTAACATGGTAACCTGCTAACATGCTAACCTGCTAATATGCTAACCTGCTAACCTGCTAACCTGCTAACATGTTAACCTGCTAACCTGCTAACATGGTAACCTGCTAACCTGCTAACATGGTAACCTGCTAACCTACTAACCTGCTAACCTGCTAACATGGTAACCTGCTAACCTGGTAACCTGGTAATCTGGTAACCTGGTAACATGGTAACCTGGTAACCTGGTAACCTGCTAACCTGGTAACCTGGTAACCTGCTAACCTGGTAACATGGTAAAGGAAGATTGTCAATGTTCACCTGAGCAGCTCCGCTTTGGTCCAGAGAACCGTACTGTTGGCTAGGCCTCTGTACATTTAGGGAACATTTGTCTTCTTGTTCTTCATTTGTCGTGACATTTTCCTCTTCATCCAACAACTCTTCTAGGTCTTTATCCTCCTCTTCCTGGATAGGTTCTAGTAACTGTATTTAAAATTGATATATATGTATATACACTATACCAATCTGATCATTCCAATAACATTTAAATATAATGTTACCATCAATATAACGTTGACAACAGGCTGCAGCACCAGCAGTTTCAACAGAATTCTGCATACATTTCACTTTTCTAGATTTGAACATAGATATTGCACATACCCACTGCTGTCGGTTCTCCATGACGTTCATTAACTGAGGAATATAGAGACAGAGATAAAGCAAACATTCTGAGGGGTAATTTCACACCTGAAGTGTTAAGTCAGTCTGGGTACACACCACTTCGTCATTGTCTTGATTACCAATAAACTTTAATTGAATGGTGTGTCGTTGGTTGGTTTGTTATGCAAATTTATGCTTATCATCATGGCTTTATTAAACTAGCATCTGGCCTTGTTAACCGGGTGGCTTGATGCAATCAAAAAGAAGGTTTTGGGGATCAACCTCAACCAAGAAGAGCGTGACATATGAAAGAATGTTTGCAAAGTAAATACATGAGTAGATCATCAGATCTATATGGTTTACCTTTATCCTGTCTCTTGCTTAACGGTAACCATAGAGAAATTGATTTCTGGGCTAGGCTACAAGGTCATCAAAACAACATTAGCCGGTCAATTCAATTGGCTAATCTTAGTGACACAAAGTGTGTCCATATAAGGTCCGGCTTCTCCTGTAGCCTGATCCATCATCCTGACCTCTCCATGTACATTGTGTAATCTACAAAGTTGTACTAGGTGTACAAACAAGTGATAACAAATTAAATGAAAATAAATGAGGAGAGAATTGGTCAGTTGGTTTGGTCAGGGAGAAATTATTTGCCACAAAGTGTCATAAACAGTGTCATCAATATTGATTTGTCAGAGAAAGTGTCTTCCCAATTCAGATACAGATGAAATTATAAAATATAAATAATTGAAAATCACGTTTCCAAATGCAGCAAACTAATTACATGATATTTTTGTTGAGCTAACATATACACCAATTTAAGGTTTAGAGTTGTGTAAAAAAAATAATTTGTTTAAGTTTACAGTTTTAGAAGCTGTATTTATTTGATTCACATCCTAATGACATGTAGCAGACCCCTCCTCCTAATGACATGTAGCAGACCCCTCCTAATGACATGTAGCAGACCCCTCCTAATGACATTTAGCAGACCCCTCCTAATGACATGTAGCAGACCCCTCCTCCTAATGACATGTAGCAGACCCCTCCTAATGACATGTAGCAGACCCCTCATGTAGCTCCTAATGACATGTAGCAGACCCCTCCTAATGACATGTAGCAGACCCCTCCTAATGACATTTAGCAGACCCCTCCTAATGACATGTAGCAGACCCCTCCTAATGACATGTAGCAGACCCCCTCCTGACATGTGACATGTAGCAGACCCCTCCTAATGACATGTAGCAGACCCCTCCTCCTAATGACATGTAGCAGACCCCTCCTAATGACATGTAGCGGACCCCTCCTAATGACATGTAGCAGACCCCTCCTCCTAATGACATGTAGCAGACCCCTCCTCCTAATGACATGTAGCAGACCCCTCCTCCTAATGACATGTAGCAGACCCCTCCTCCTAATGACATGTAGCAGACCCCTCCTAATGACATGTAGCAGACCCCTCCTCCTAATGACATGTAGCAGACCCCCTCCTAATGACATGTAGCAGACCCCTCCTCCTAATGACATGTAGCAGACCCCTCCTCCTAATGACATGTAGCAGACCCCTCCTAATGACATGTAGCAGACCCCCCTCCTAATGACATGTAGCAGACCCCTCCTAATGACATGTAGCAGACCCCTCCTCCTAATGACATGTAGCAGACCCCTCAGACCCCTCCTAATGACATGTAGCAGACCCCTCCTCCTAATGACATGTAGCAGACCCCTCCTAATGACATGTAGCAGACCCCTCCTACTGACATGTAGCAGACCCTCCTCCTAATGACATTTAGCAGACCCCTCCTCCTAATGACATGTAGCAGACCCCCTCCTAATGACATGTAGCAGACCCCTCCTCCTAATGACATGTAGCAGACCCCTCCTAATGACATGTAGCAGACCCCTCCTAATGACATGTAGCAGACCCCTCCTAATGACATGTAGCAGACCCCTCCTAATGACATGTAGCAGACCCCTCCTCCTAATGACATGTAGCAGACCCCTCCTAATGACATGTAGCAGACCCCTCCTCCTAATGACATGTAGCAGACCCCTCCTAATGACATGTAGCAAACCCCTCCTAATGACATGTAGCAGACCCCTCCTAATGACATGTAGCAGACCCCTCCTAATGACATGTAGCAGACCCCTCCTAATGACATGTAGCAGACCCCTCCTAATGACATGTAGCAGACCCCTCCTAATGACATGTAGCAGACACCTCCTAATGACATGTAGCAGACCCCTCCTAATGACATGTAGCAGACCCCTCCTCCTAATGACATGTAGCAGACCCCTCCTAATGACATGTAGCAGACCCCTCCTAATGACATGTAGCAGACCCCTCCTAATGACATGTAGCAGACCCCTCCTAATGACATGTAGCAGACCCCTCCTAATGACATGTAGCAGACCCCTCCTAATGACATGTAGCAGACCCCTCCTAATGACATGTAGCAGACACCTCCTAATGACATGTAGCAGATCCCTCCTAATGACATGTAGCGTGCTTGATGCATTCTCTGTCTGGTTCAGGCTGGGTGTTTGTAAAAGCACTTCGTGACAACTTTGTTGTAAAAGAGGCTTCATATCGTTAATTTCATTGATTGATTTGAGTTATGTGGGGAATAATACAGTATTTTGTACATCAATAATGTGTTTATTACAAAATCTGAGACTTTACACTGTACACGATACAACATTGTTTACAGCTTTAGTAGTCTATTTACAAAAGTACCATTGTCTGCATATCAAAGTGATTAGCTAAAAAGGCATGTTTCAATCACTGTAAGCTTTTATAGAAGTAAGGCAAAATACCCAAAAACGTTTATTTATTTCAATATGTGCAGGTCAATTGAAAGTAATAATGTACTGTTTCTATCTAATGGCCAGGCTAAGTCTACCCAACTGTGAGTGTGAATGTGTGTATGTGAGTGTATACGTGTGTATGCGTGTGTAAGTGCATGTCCGAAGATGTAAGCATGCGCGCGCGCGCACGCACACGCACACACACACACACACACACACACACACACACACACACACACACACACACACACACACACACACACACACACACACACACACACGGTTAATACTCAGAGGAATTACACCTGACTGGCATTCAACACTAGGAATTCTTCCAGGTTTACAAAATCTCCTGACGACCACCACATCTGGCATGCCAACGTGCCCGTAACCAATGTGCCCGTACCAACGTGCCCGTACCAATGTGCCTGTACCAACTTGTTGAACTGTACTCTGGGTTGAACTAGTTGAACTGTACTCTGGGTTGAACTAGTTGAACTGTACTCTGGGTTGAACTAGTTGAACTGTACTCTCGGTTGAACTGTACTCTGGGTTGAACTAGTTGAACTGTACTCTGGGTTGAACTGTACTCTGGGTTGAACTAGTTGAACTGTACTCTGGGTTGAACTGTACTCTGGGTTGAACTAGTTGAACTGTACTCTGGGTTGAACTAGTTGAACCGTACTCTCGGGCAACAACCATAGGCACTAATCACCCAGTGGATAACGTTTGTATATGAAGTGATGTCATGATACCCAGTTGTACTACCACTGGGACACATCGAGGTTTGGCATTAACTTTATTAGTCAGTGGTAGTCATGAGTCAATAAGAATCTACTTATATACCCAACATGTCTGGTTTTGACCTCACTGCCACTTCAAAGCGACCTTGCCTCATACGTGTGTAGTCACACAGGACACACACACACCCACACACACGATCCTTATCAGAGCAGAGCAATGGGCGAATAACAAGCCTCGGTCAATAAACAAGCTCGACAGGGTCACGGGTGCAAACAAAGTTACGTCGGATTGTACATTTTGCTCCCGGTTGCCTATTGTGGAAATAATACAATTTGACTCGTACCATCTTCTAAAACCAGACAGTGCTGATGTAAAAAGTACCTGCTGTGTTATATCTATGTAACCTGAAAGTAAAATCGTATACACACCATCTTTTGAGTTTTATGAAACAAATTTGCCTTAAGTACCTTCCTGACCGAGACCTGTTTCAGAGATCCAGAGTATTATATTTCTGTTGTGCTCTTGTTGTGAGAGATAAAGTACTAAACCACAGCCCATTGATTTGGTTTATACTCAACGACAGACAATACTCTTTCCAAACAGGGTACGTAGAGCTATTCGATCATGCCCAAACAAAGACGTGTCCAAAGCCTTCTGGGACTTTTAAAAACTTGCTGAATGTATAAAAAACATATTTGTGCTATTTCTTTTTAAGTTTCAAGGTTTAACACCCACATGCATACACACCGTATATATATCTGTGATTGAATACTCTCACCTATATACACATCTGTGATTGAATACTCTCACATGCATACATATCTGTGATTGAATACTCTCACATGCATACACACCGTATACATATCTGTGATTGAATACTCTCACATGCATACATACCGTATACATATCTGTGATTGAATACTCTCACATGCATACATACCGTATACATATCTGTGATTGAATACGCTCACATGCATACATATCTGTGATTGAATACTCTCACATGCATACATATCTGTGATTGAATACTCTCACATGCATACATACCGTATACATATCTGTGATTGAATACTCTCACATGCATACATACCGTATACATATCTGTGATTGAATACGCGCACATGACAAAAAGGAAGTAGCCTACATGTTAGGAGTATTTACTCTGTGAAGGTCGGGTCATTCCTTGGCATTATCAGCGAAACAATACATAGAAAAGCATTAACATCACTATTAGTCCGATTACATGAAAATAATACCGATCTGGGTATTCTGCCAGTCCCTTGTTGGGACAGTAACCTCACTCCCCCCAGTCTTCCTCCTATGTTGTCCTGGCAGAAGGAGATCTTCAATTGATCGTATGTGTTTCCAAGCAGCGGCACGTCACTATTTCTTTAACGACATCTCACACAAACCCAAATAAGTCTCCAGGTCGACTACAGCGGTGACTTCATGCACCTGCAGCGATCCTTGGTGCGATTGTCCAGGCTGGCTAACCCAGAAGAAGCGAACTCCGTTGAGTTGTGGACGGGTCACGGGAAAACCCTGGGTCCGTCAGAACCGAGACCCCTGGCGAATCTGGTCCGGACAGATGTTACAGTCCGAGACTGCAGACCCTGGAACCTGGAGCTCAAGTGGACGACAAAACGACGCTTACTGCTGCCCATCTACCTACACCACTGCTTCATCCAGCTTCTGCACCTCCACGGCTGTCAGCTCGACCTCGGTCTCCTCCTCCTCGTCCTCCTCTCCCAGAGTGGACACACAGGGCGAGACGAGGCCCGGCATTGGGTGGATGTTGACACTGACACTGGGGCTGGAGCTGCTGTTGCCACCCAGACTGACCATGCTCGCCCGGACAGTGAAGCTGGCCACGGAGTTGACGCTGCCCTGTATCGTAGGAGCGCTGGCCTTACCACAGGAGTGGGCGCGGCGACTCAGGCTGGCAGAGCGGACCACGGAGGAGGCCACAAGGCAGCCCGCCCTTTGGACCTTGCCTTCCAGGAAGTAGGTGAGCATCTCACCTTTACCCTTCACGCTGACCTTACCCCGGCACACCAGGTCATAGTTATCCCCCAGGATCTTGTACACATCCTCTGTAACCTGGGGGAGGGAGAATTTACTGTTAATTGTATTCGTGGTCCATCTTCAAATGTCATTCCCAGCTCATCATTCCCAACTCGTCATTCCCAAAGCATCATTCCCGACTCATTAATCCCGACTCATCATTCCCGACTCATCATTCCCGACTCATCATTCCCGACTCATCAATCTCGACTCATCATTCCCGACTCATCATTCCCGGCTCATCATTCCCGACTCATCATTCCCGACTCATCATTCCCGACTCATCATTCCCGACTCATCATTCCCGACTCATCATTCCCGACTCATCATTCCCGGCTCATCATTCCCGGCTCATCATTCCCGACTCATCATTCCCGACTCATCATTCCCGGCTCATCATTCCCGGCTCATCATTCCCGGCTCATCACTCCCGGCTCATCACTCCCGGCTCATCACTCCAGGCTCATCATTCCCGGCTCATCATTCCCGATTCATCATTCCCGGCTCATCATTCCCGATTCATCATTCCCGGCTCATCATTCCCGGCTCATCACTCCCGGCTCATCACTCCCGGCTCATCATTCCCGACTCATCATTCCCGGCTCATCATTCCCGGCTCATCATTCCCGACTCATCATTCCTAATTCCAGCTCATCATTCGACACGTACCTGTATCTTACCCGGGACACCGGTGCTGTCCATGCGGCTCGCCACATTCACGGTGTTACCCCAGATATCATACTGAGGCCTCCTGGCTCCGATCACCCCCGCCACCACCGGACCCACATTGATGCCCACTCTCAAGACAAAGTCGTTGTATGACTGGTAGTTGATTTCGTCCAGCACATCGAACATCTCGATCGCGTAATCAGCCACTGTGCTCAGGTGATCGTAGACGGATTTCTTGTCCTTTAGAAGGAAAGAACCAAACGTAGAAGTCGTTCATTGCTTTTGTGAGATTCCCCGTATTTAATTGGACGAACACTGCGCACACACTTGCCTTTGTGCCGATCGTGGGAACTAGTCCAACTGCTGCCATGTACGTACTCCCAATGGTTTTGATCTTCTCTATGTCCTTGTAGCACTCTTTATCCATGAGCTGGAGAAATGAAAAGAGATTCACACACCAAAAACACAGCCAAACAAACCGTTCACTTCCCGGTACCCGGCAGCGGTCAACGTCCGTACCTCGTCGAAGTCGGCGATGATTTCATTGAGCAGTCTGAGGCATTCCACCCCCATGTTGTTTCCATCCAGCTCAATGTAGAAGTCGTTGAAGTTGGGTATTGAAGCGAACAGCACCCCCACCTGGGCGTAGGACTGATAATACAGATCCTGTAGGGAAACACGCGGTCAGCATTAGTCATGTGTTAATCGACATTAGCCTGTCTTTCTGTCCATCAGGTTGAACCTCACCATGTTTCTGGGGTTGGACAGGAGGAAGTGTTGGGCCACGTGAGCAGGGAGTAGATTGAAGAGAATCCTCCTGTTGTCCAGCTTGACCTTCTCCATGCCATCTCTTTCCTCCTCTGCCTGACGCGCCCCACACAAACAAGTGGGACATATCAATTTGCATGTAGCAAGCCAGCAGTTCTATGCTCTTACCACCAGGTGTCAGTAAATGCTGTATATGTACAACAGGGCTGAGGCAATGTTGGCCTGGCATTTTGGACTAAGAGCACAAGAACCAATCTAAAGTCGACCCAATAACAGACAGTGACTGTTCTAATGGCTTAAATTTCTAAGTAGCTCAAGTATAAACATGTGAAAATTAGTGACTTTCCTTGACTAACCGTAGAAGAACAGCAACACCCCCCAAACTCCCCACAAACACACACACACACACACACACGCACCTGTGTGGCCCAGAGGAAATCCAGTCGTAGTTTGAGGTCCAGCTGTCTGGAGTGAAGGGCCAAGGCGCTGGTGAATAACAGCAGGGACAGGATGGGCTCAAAACCACGGATCTGGAGATTGGACTCACCCCTGTGGAACAACATGAGTCAGCAACCACAAGACTGCACCACATCTCTCCGTACACGTGGGAGATAGGAGACCACTCCCAGGTGTAGGAGATACCAACAGAGAGGTCAGTAATAGGAGACTAGGACCCCACACTGTGAGACAAGACTAGCAGAGATGTTAGGAACCGCACACAGGAGGGAGTGAGGGACTATATAAATACACTGGGGAGATGCAGAGGGCCCCCCACGTGGTCAGCACCAACCTGTATGTTAGCATTATGTGTAGCAGCACCAACCTGTATGTTAGCATTATGTGTTAGCAGCACCAACCTGTATGTTAGCATTATGTGTTAGCAGCACCAACCTGTATGTTAGCATTATGTGTTAGCAGCACCAACCTGTATGTTAGCATTATGTGTTAGCAGCACCAACCTGTATGTTAGCACTATGTGTTAGCAGCACCAACCTGTATGTTAGCATTATGTGTTAGTAGCACCAACCTGTATGTTAGCATTATGTGTTAGCAGCACCAACCTGTATGTTAGCATTATGTGTTAGCAGCACCAACCTGTATGTTAGCATTATGTGTTAGCAGCACCAACCTGTATGTTAGCATTATGTGTTAGCAGCACCAACCTGTATGTTAGCATTATGTGTTAGCAGCACCAACCTGTATGTTAGCATTATGTGTTAGCAGCACCAACCTGTATGTTAGCATTATGTGTTAGCAGCACAACCTGTATGTTAGCATTATGTGTTAGCAGCACCAACCTGTATGTTAGCATTATGTGTTAGCAGCACCAACCTGTATGTTAGCATTATGTGTTAGCAGCACCAACCTGTATGTTAGCATTATGTGTTAGCAGCACCAACCTGTATGTTAGCATTATGTGTTAGCAGCACCAACCTGTATGTTAGCCTTATGTGTTAGCAGCACCAACCTGTATGTTAGCATTATGTGTTAGCAGCACCAACCTGTATGTTAGCATTATGTGTTAGCAGCACCAACCTGTATGTTAGCATTATGTGTTAGCAGCACCAACCTGTATGTTAGCGTTATGTGTTAGCAGCAACAACCTGTATGTTAGCATTATGTGTTAGCAGCACCAACCTGTATGTTAGCATTATTTGTTAGCCGCACCAACCTGTATGTTAGCATTATGTGTTAGCAGCACCAACCTGTATGTTAGCATTATGTGTAGCAGCACCAACCTGTATGTTAGCATTATGTGTTAGCAGCACCAACCTGTATGTTAGCATTATGTGTCAGCAGCACCAACCTGTATGTTAGCATTATGTGTTAGCAGCACCAACCTGTATGTTAGCATTATGTGTTAGCAGCATCAACCTGTATGTTAGCATTATATGTTAGCAGCAGTATTCATTACAACTGGCCGACTACACACATAATGAAGGGCCCTGTGAAATGTACCACCAGCGCCAACCGTTCCACTGTCTTTATAATCTCAACAGCAGCGATGTCGGCGTTTACCCCCCAGGAATTCTTGGACAGAAGGATGGGGATCTCAATTATATTGAAGTCTTGCTTCACCCTGTACATGAAGCCATCTGTTTGTAGCATCACAGTGGCTCTGGGCCTCGGTCACAGAGTAGAAACAGCAAACACGCTCGTCTGATTTGAGCACAATGTTCACCCGAAGCCTTTTCAGTTAGGTACTATGGTTTTGAAGTTTCAATCAGGATAAGAGCATCTCCTCATCACACGACTGTTGTCTATTTCTGGGCCCGATGCTGACAAACTGAGAGGAAACCGTACCTGACACCACGACCATGTAATGTCTATCATGGACCCAGAGACACGAGTGGCAGAAAAAGCTGAGGTATTATAAAGGACACAGCTTTAGGACTCACAGTTCGAGACTGTGTTAATCTTTATGTTTTTTTACTTGTTTTTATACACTACCGTTCAACACTTGGAAAATGTCCTCGATAGAGAATGAAAAGCACATAATATAAAAAGATATCACATTAAATTGATCAGAAATACAGATTAGACATTGTTTCAATTGACTATTGTAGCTGCATTTTTTTTAGGGAATATCTGCAACCAGCACTCCTGTCTTCCTACAGCCGTTCTCTAACCTTATCCCCAAAACATACTCAATTAGCACAGACAGCTGCCATCTATTTACCTGAGAACAGAGTAAGCACAGGCCAGATATGGGGCAGCTTGTTACAGCCAGAGGAAAAGCCCTTCACCCAACCGTGTGTGTATGCAAACGAGTCATGAACCTAATGCCACTAATTCACGGACACCTTATGTAACTGTGTAACAAAATAGGAGCTGATTACAACGTGTAAGACACACACACACACGTATATACTTTTTTAGTTAAATAGACCCTTTCCTGTCTCTTACCCTGTTCTGTACTATATCAGTAGAGGTGTTTCCAGTCTCTTACCCTGTTCTGTACAATAACAGTAGAGGAGTTTCCTGTCTCTTACCCTGTTCTGTACTATAACAGTAGAGGAGTTTCCTGTCTCACCCTGTTCTGTACTACAACAGTAGAGGAGTTTCCTGTCTCTTACCCTGCTCTGTACTATAACAGTAGAGGAGTTTCCTGTCTCTTACCCTGTTCTGTACTATAACAGTAGAGGAGTTTCCTGTCTCTTACCCTGTTCTGTACTATAACAGTAGAGGAGTTTCCTGTCTCTTACCCTGTTCTGAACTATAACAGTAGATGAGTTTCCTGTCTCTTATCCTGTTCTGAACTATAACAGTAGAGGAGTTTCCTGTCTCTTACCCTGTTCTTTGCTATAACAGTAGAGGAGTTTCCTGTCTCTTATCCTGTTCTGAACTATAACAGTAGAGGAGTTTCCTGTCTCTTACCCTGTTCTGTACTATAACAGTAGAGGAGTTTCCTGTCTCTTACCCTGTTCTGAACTATAACAGTAGAGGAGTTTTCTGTCTCTTACCCTGTTCTGTACTATAACAGTAGAGGAGTGTCCTGTCTCTTACCCTGTTCTGTACTATAACAGTAGAGGAGTTTCCTGTCTCTTACCCTGTTCTGTACTACAACAGTAGAGGAGTTTCCTGTCTCTTACCCTGTTCTGTACTATAACAGTAGAGGAGTTTCCTGTCTCTTACCCTGTTCTGTACTATAACAGTAGAGGAGTTTCCTGTCTCTTGCCCTGTTCTGAACAATAACAGTAGAGGAGTTCCCAGTCTCTTACCCTGTTCTGTACTATAACAGTAGAGGAGTTTCCTGTCTCTTACCCTGCGGTGCGTCTGAATCCACTGAGTTCCAACACGATGACATACAGAATCCCCAGGAAGAGCAACAGCGCCATCTTTGGCATCCAGGAGACACGCAGGAAGAGCGCCAGAGTCAAAGTGCCTACCACGCACGACAGAAATGCGTAGCGGGCACCGTCGCATGGCAGCTCTACGGCGGTGTGGTTGGCATCAACACCCGCGTCGATGGAGATGACAGAACTGTTGTAGCGGCGGGCACTGGCCCACAGACTTGGCATGCAGCCCACCTGAGAGAGGGAGGAAGGACCGAAGAGGCAGAGGAAGGTAAACGCTAATGCCACTCAGGCAAGTAATTCAACGGTTGGTCCTTTGCATATTGGATTCCCCGTGAGATTTAATTATTCTCGGTTAACACGTTTCGTAAAGTGAACTTCACCGAACGCGTGATTGAAATTGTGAAGTGTTTAGGTGGCATGCCGGTGATCGTCCTTACCACACAGGCCTGGGCCACAGCATACATTAAGACCACAATGAGAACACACAGACCGGTGCGAATCTGAATGGTGAGGCAGCCTGGGAAACACTGAGAAAGAGAGAGACACACAGAGGGAGAGAAACAGGCGAGAGGAGAAACAGCAGACATGGCAAGAGACGACGAGGTAAGAGAAGGGGAAATAGCCGACCGTGCAGAATTCAAATTTGAAAAGACACAACTTAATTGACATAATATTAGCTGAGGGGTTTGGGGAAGTTGGGCAAAGTCAAACTGTCAACGTCAACAAAAACATTGAAATTAATAGAGTCTGCATTGAGTCTGAACTAGGCAAACTAAGAGTGCATATCATCATTTTCTGAAAGCCATTGACACCAACGTACACTCATTCTCATTATAGACTACTTATGAAAATATTATTTAATCTTTTTCAGTGTCAGCGGAACATTTTAATATTTTCAATGAATTTAACTTCCCAGCTCTTATCACACGTTGCTCACAGCTTGGGCAAAGTTTTATGTGACCCGCGGAACCCATTAAACTATTACGGTTAACTAGCCAGTCAGAAAAGTGAGTGAATAAGGACAATAAGGAAACCAGTCAGACAATGAGAAGAGATTTACCTGTATTTTAGTGACATGCAGGTACATGATACAAACTAGTAGGAAACAGACGCAGAAAACCAACAGGACCAATACCACTGTTCCCCTGGTGACACGAAAGTAGGACAGAGGAGGAACGGAGGACAGAGGAGGAACGGGGGTCAAGAGATATCATTTCTGTCAGATATCATTTAGTAAAAACTAAATACATAGATGAATTAAGTGAGCTCAGATTGTGTTATGCTCAGATTGTGTTACCATAATGTGTCAGATATGAATATGGTACACACTTTGGTATGATGAGGAGATAGACAAGGCCGAACAAGGCAGCTAGGACTAGAGAGAGGACCACAGCGCTGGTGAAGTGCTCATCATGGAGCTGGTGGTACTGCCGATGAGAACCAGAGAAAAGGATGTGTCAGATATACGTCATTATTAAAGCATCGTTATTAAAGCATCTCATGGGAGCAATGTCTATCAGAACGACTGATTCATAAGTAGTTGTGTTCCCCACACCGGTGACATGCTTGGGTGTGTGCGTGCGTGTGCGTTTGCGTTCGTGAGTGTATTTTACATGTGTGTGTGTGTATTGTACATGTGTGTGTGTGTGTGTACGTGTGTGTATTTTACATGTGTGTGTGTGTGTACGTGTGTGTATTCAACATGTGTGTGTGTGTACGTGTGTGTGTGTGTATTTTACATGTGTGTGTGTATTGTACATGTGTGTGTGTATTGTACATGTGCTACACATACCCGGTGCTCACGTTCTGAGCATTTGTACATAAGTGTGAGGAAGTTGAGGTCCGCCGTGTCCGACTCTGTCTGCCTCGCCTCGATCAGACGGCTAATGTAGCGGTTGACCCGAGTGCCCGGGCTGGCCTGGATCACGTTAGCCGACACAGACGTCCGGTTCCGCAGCTTCTCTGGAGCCGTGCGCAGGGCCCTCCGCTGTGGCACAGCATTGTGGGAAACGGAGTCCTGACTTAACTACGTTCAGAGGGTTTGAAACTGTTCAAAACAACGGGGCACAGAAGGTCTACCGCTACGGGGACTCTAATATCTACGTTTGGGGATCAAAATATGTGAGAGAAAGTTCATACTCGGGTACAAACTATTAATCATGAAAACGACCGCTACCATTTTTTATATCAATCAACTAAAATGTGAGCAGTGAAAAACAAACAAAGTCAGTCAGGAGACAATATGTGATTTCAACAGATGCATTACGTCACACAACTTCACATGACATCTATAATTTATTTTACCGTTACCATCGGTTCCCTGAGCCAACTAAACCTCATAAATCCAGCCCTGTAAAGATAACAGCCATCCTCTGATCCAACCCACCCTATCCTAACGTGAGCCCTTTAAAGTTAACATTGAATGTGTCGACCGTCTAAAGCTATGTTGGCACCCTCTGTGTGGAGGATGTGACAGGCGGCAGAGCAGAACGTTTGACGCCAGGGACCAAAATAGTGCGCGTCCCAAATGGCACCCGATGCCCCGGGTGTTGCGCACTCGCGGGCCCGTAAGGCGTGCACTACGTAGGGAACGGGGTGCCGTTTGGTTTCGCAGTCTGATTCGGTCCTGCTAGATGAAGGCAGAAGGCCAGTGAGCTGTACAGAGGGGGACGTATCAAAGTTACAGCGAGAGAGAGCCAGTGGTCCAGCTACGGACCTGAAGAGATTGGCTTCATTAAGGAGACAAGGAATGAGGTGTGAGGAAGGTTAACACACACCTGACTTCATCCCGTCACCCCTCATCCCTTAACACCCGGCATCGGTTATACTAATGAGGGCTTCTATGCCAGTGGTATATAAGCCTGTCAGTCGCACGCATTCATCTCTCGCTCAGTATCACCCCGTCTCGTTTCTGTCTCCCCGTTGCAGTATCTTAGTTCAGCATATGACCCAATTGTTTGGAGATGGTCTGTGGAGCGTAAGACAGTCGTCACATCGCCCGCCCGCCCACACACACACACACACACAAACACAGGCCCGCTCTCAGCACATCCATTTTCTCCTTCCTCCTCTCCTTACCCACTTTTTTTCCCTCCATTTCCCTGTATCCCATGTGTGACGGCATGAAGAGAGCGTGCGCTGTGTGTGTGTGTGGCCTGAATCTAAATCACTCATCCTGTGCGGAGTTTATTGAAACTTCACTCGTGTTCCCTCTTGTTGCCGTTTCTCCTCCTGGCTTCTGTCTGCTGTGTCCACGTGCTCTCTCATACCAGGGGGAGATTGCAGTAACTAGTCCTGACGCTATGATTTACTTCATTAGTCCCACAAAGAGATGCTATACTCGCACCATCACAGAGGACGTGTACCAAATTTCATAATTTTATCCGAAAGTGTGAAATTCCACGGTACTCACACCTCATCTTTCTACGTATTCCAGGATCCTTTCTGTACTGGAACTAATACTAGGTTTGGGGTCCATAAACATGTATTTAATCCCAGCCCAATCCACCTAATTGTCATTGGAAGATAATTTGATCTGAATTACAAAGTGTTCTGTGTTCTACTGAGATATATTACCTGTAACAAAACCACACGTTGACATTTCAATTCGAAATTCCTAAAGACTTGCAAACTATGGCCCCAATCTGGCTCCATAGCAAACTAGCTGTACAGGGAATACAAAAACCCAGCTTGTATCTCAATAAAATATGTAATACTCTGTGCATTAACAACACAAACTGGAAAAGGGTAAAGCTATTGAATTTGAATTTTAATATATCCGTGCATCTACTTCCCATAGAATTCAAATTCCATGAGATGAAGATTGTTAATACGTGTTTGAGTTCAATGCAATAGTAATCACAATTTAGTTGGAATGTCCCAGAACGTTGGTCTCTACACACTTACACAACATAAACACACATAAACACACACACACACACACACACACGGGCCTTACCTTGTCACCGTCCTCACAGTTCATAGCGTTTGAGAAGGGGATCTCAGCCTTGAACATCTTTCTGCAGTGCATGAGTTGAACTAACAAGTAGCACACGGTCTTGAACTTCATCTTTTTGGCAGGTTTTATATCCGAGAGAATCAATCCAGGGAATATCTGTCAACAAAACAAAACATTAAGACCCGGTGTTAGGACACAAATGGTGAACAGACGCCGCTTTTTGACAGCTAATGCAGTTTTTATATTCCGATCATGGGGTTCTCCATCGTGAATTCGGGAACACCTCATGCGTCTACAACTAGATTTAAACGTGTTCACCGTGCCCATATTGTGTGCGTATTTCCTTTTCCCGCGCTACATTGTGATGCTGGTGAGCATTCATCGAACAGTGGCAAAGGGAAAACACGATTTACACAACAACGACAACAACTGGTTGGTACCTTCCTACTGGAACTAGGTTTAAAGGAAAATATTTGAAAAATAATTTGAAAATACTGATGTATTTGTATTTTAAAATACATAGAAACAATTTCCAAGTGTATATGAAATTAAATTTTATTTATTAAGTAAAACATTTCATTATCTAATTCGAAAGGTCGTAGCATGTAATTGAAATACACTCATGTAGTATTTGAAAACACGTCTGACCACGTTCATAACTCAGAACTCTCGCTCTTCTGTCTTTTTCTCTCTCCTCTTTGACGATGAAGAACTGACAGCTCCTGCATTAAGAGGATTAGGATGCGTCCCCATCCACATCCTCTTCTCGCTAATGCACTTACTTTCGACCAGAAGCCTATGGGTTTCCCAATGGGCCCCGTTAACGAGCACTTAAATATGGAATTGACTGCAACTGCTGAGCAACTGAGCGGGTCTCTGAGACGCTAGAGGTTTACGTAAGACGCCGCATAAGTACACCTCTTACGTAATGTGAAACCAGGTTGATAAGAGCATCCACTGATCTCTCCCTGCTTAGATAGGTTGTACCAGAGAGTGGTCGCTCTCTCTGGGTTTTTAGAGTGTACCGGTAGAACGCCCGAGCAGTGCAATGTGCGACAACAGACGCCAGGAAGTCAGCCCGTCCTCCAGAACTAACACAGTCTGCCAGGGGCGAAGGTAGAGGAGGAGGAGGAGAGAGGGATAGCGAGGAGAGGAAGAGAGATGGATAGTCCGGAGAAGAGATGGATAGTCGGGCAATGATGAAGTGACATAAAAGTCAGGCTGAAATACCCTCTCCAGCTGCTCCTGGCACGTCTGCTGGCGATGTGCAGTAATGAAAGACTGTGAGGGTATGGGGAAGAGGGTAAAGAACGAGTGTGCACGTGTGTGTGTGTCATGTTGCTGCCTCAGGCTGTTGACAAGACAGTGTGAGGCCATAATTCTGCAAGACGCTATGTAAACCTCAACAACGGTGAGTAGGTGAGAAGGTGAGAGGGTGACTGGGTGAGTGGGTGGGTGTGTGAGTGGGTGAGAGAGTGAGTGGGTGGGTGAGAGGGTGGGTGGGTGAGTGAGAGGGTGAGAGGGTGAGAGGGTGAGAGGGTGACTGGGTGACCGGGTGACTGGGTGAGTGGGTGGGTGAGAGGGTGAGGGGGTGAGTGAGAGGGTGAGAGGGTGAGTGGGTGAGTGGGTGGCTGTGTGAGTGGGTGAGAGGGTGAGGGGGTGAGTGAGCGACAACTCCTCAAAATGTACTCAACATGTTTGATCATCAACACAGCATCAGTATTCAGTCTCTTCTACCAATGTGAATACCTCGGCCGGTATTACTACAGTGATTACTGGCATTCCAGACCTATTAGGTCTCACCTTAAGGTAAAAACAGAGGTTAATGAGAGGTTAAGTCTGTTTAAATATGGCCTCCATTTTACCAGGAAGTCCCATTAAGTAGGATAATCTGACATTCTGGCATTCGCACTACGTGTCCTCATTCAGTATATCCTATATTAAGAGCAGTACTGTTTATAGCATTTTAATATATCCAAAGATCTCTCGTAATGTATTCCTTAGTATCAGCAGTTTTACACTATTTCTCAAAATGGCTAACGACCAAAGCGACTGTCATTGTTGATAAAGATACGCCAAAAAGGCTGTTTAAAATAAACAACGCAGGTTGTGAGCTATGCTATATGCAAAATAATATGAGGGGAAAGTTGTGGTATATTTAACCTGTTTTGCACCCTTCATTCCATATTTCTAACATATAATGTAACTCTTACAACTATTCAGCAAATAATAATAAGAAATAAAATAAACTGTGGACCAGCAGTATTTGGGCCCAGTAGAGCAGTGGTTCCCAACCTTTTTATGTTACTGTAGCACCAACATAATTTTGCTGTCGTCATGAGGTCTTATATGAACCCAGAGGGGTCCTCGAGGCAATCACTGTGGTAGAGGATATAAGGTACAGTGAGGAAGTAAAGCGAGGAAGTACAGCGACAAAGTACAGCGACAAAGTACAGCGACAAAATACAGCGAGAAAGTACAGCGAGGAAGTACAGCGAGGAAAATGGTTCAGGAGGCAAAAACTTGATTGCGTCTTGGAGTCACAAAGTTTTTACATGAATATGTCGACAACCTCAATGTCAATCACCAATGTTATGAGGCTTGTTTGGCTTCCACTTGTCTGGGGGTACTCCTAAGGAATTCTGGGGTTCTTAAGGCATCCTGGGGTTCTTAAGGCATCCTGGGGTTCTTAAGGCATCCTGGGGTTCTTACGGCATCCTGGGGTTCTTAAGGCATCCTGGGGTTCTTAAGGCATCCTGGGGTTCTTAAGGCATCCTGGGGTTCTTAAGGCATCCTGGGGTTCTTAAGGCATCCTGGGGTTCTTACGGCATCCTGGGGTTCTTAAGGCATCCTGGGGTTCTCCTTAAGGCACAATGACACTATTCTACACTATAAGGACATTTAGCCCAAAACGCGTTTGAATTATAAACTTATAGAATTATAAAGTTATAAACATTGTTCCCACTAAACCATGTTGATGAATTACAGTACATATACAATTTGGTTTATTCCGTTGTATCAATATTTTCATAATTTGTGTGTGTTATCTTAATGCTATCATCAGTGCTTATCTTTATCAAAGGTGCCAGTCTGTTTGGGGGCGACTGTGTGACCAGTTGGCTAACTTCAGGTTCCCCGGTTATGTCATTACTGGCAGGAGGCTCACAGACCAAACTAGCTGCATGTTCTAATAGGACTATTTTTACAGCGCTTCACAGCGCAAATACTCACACACACACACTCATCTCGACACACCGCCCACACACGCAGACGCACAGACACACACACAAACATCTTTAATCCCACAGGCACACACAAACTGGATAATCCTCTATGAAGATGTCCCATACTACACACAACATGAGGGCTTGCCCTGACCTTCCGTCGGTGAGATGGCACAATGAAGAAGGTCTGGATCTCGTGTTTGAGGAGGAAGGCATTTCTCTCATGACCGTTGCCAGGCTCAACCTCGTAGTCTCCGTTCAGGGAGTCCAGGGTGGCCTTGGTGATGTGGACTTTCCTGGTGAAGAGGGCAAACCAGTGTGAAATCTCAGGGACTCCAATACATTTAACAAACTAAGATGTAAACTAAGAAACATTTAGTGACTGTAGATGTGTACTGGTCATTTTTGCTTGTAGATTTGATAAAATAGACACAATACCCCTATAATCAGGACACTAAGTCCTTCACTTCTCCAAAGACTCTGCCCTCTGCGTAAGGTGTTGCTGGATGTCAGATCAGGCCATGTTAGGGTTGTTATGGTGATAAGGGGTACTAACCCAGGAAGTCCTCCAGCTTCCATCACGTTGGCCAGTGTGACGTCATTGGACCAGACGTCATACTGCCACTTCCGGAGTCCCAGGACCCCACAGAGCACCCGGCCTGTGTGGAGACCCACACGCATGTTCAGGTTTACTTCTGTGGCTTCTGCTACTGACCTACAGAAGTATGAACAGAGTCAGACCTACATGAGTATGAACAGAGTCAGACCTACATGAGTATGAACAGAGTCAGACCTACATGAGTATGAACAGAGTCAGACCTACAGGAGTATGAACAGAGTCAGACCTACAGGAGTATGAACAGAGTCAGACCTACAGAAGTATGAACAGAGTCAGACCTACATGAGTATGAACAGAGTCAGACCTACATGAGTATGAACAGAGTCAGACCTACATGAGTATGAACAGAGTCAGACCTACATGAGTATGAACAGAGTCAGACCTACTGTATGAACCGAGTCAGACCTACATGAGTATGAACAGAGTCAGACCTACATGAGTATGAACAGAGTCAGACCTACATGAGTATGAACAGAGTCAGACCTACATGAGTATGAACAGAGTCAGACCTACATGAGTATGAACAGAGTCAGACCTACATGAGTATGAACAGAGTCAGACCTACATGAGTATGAACAGAGTCAGACCTACATGAGTATGAACAGAGTCAGACCTACAGGAGTATGAACAGAGTCAGACCTACATGAGTATGAACAGAGTCAGACCTACATGAGTATGAACTGAGTCAGACCTACATGAGTATGAACAGAGTCAAAATTAATTAGCCAAATTCTTTGGATGGATAATTATATTATAGGATAAATATTTACAGGGTTTGTTCAAAAGGATATTAAGACACATCTAAAAAAACTCTAAAAGCCACCAGGTATCAGGGAACTCTTGGGCGTAAACTGTAAATAATGTATTGCCCTAAAAACCTATGGCTAAGAATAAACACATTTCATTCTGCTATGATAAATCACGCTGCCCCTCTGTAAGTAATAAAACAGAAAGCCATTCTTCCACCTTCCCATTTTTCCATGCATCCAGCGGCGTATCCAGAACTTTTTACAAGGGGAGGCAAGTTTGGGGGGGGGGGGCGAAATAAGGGGTGGCACCATCTAACATAGAAATAGGGCACAGTTCCATCTGCAGATTATCTTTTTCGGGAAATTTTGTAGCAACCTGAATTTAAGGATATTATTGTATTGGCTTCATACTGGTATTCAACAATGGTGATATTTAGTGTCATAAAAATATATATATATATATTTGGAAATGATAACTCAATATAAGTTAAATTATTATTATTATTTCAGCTTACATACAATGTCATAGGGCAGAGGTGTCACACAGGGCCCATGGAGGGCCTAGCGTATGCAGGTTTTTGGCTTTTCCTTTCAAATTGGTTCCCAATTCACCTAAATAATCAATCAAAGTACAAGGTGAGAGCAAAAACCTGCAGCCACCTGGACCCTGCATCGAAACAGTGTGACACCTGGTTCATAGGAAAAATTTACTTGGATACTTAAAAAGACAAAGTAATAAAATAATAAAAAATCGTTTACAAATTCATGTGAATAATAAACTTGACCACCAACGAAATCACATTTTTACGGTGATAATTTTTGCCTGCAGCACTTGCTTTACACATTTCCTTTAATGAAGTCATGCCGAATAAAAGATTAATTTCTCACTTCATAATTGTTAAGCTCGTGGTGTTTCTTATTTTTGCAGTTTCTTTGCGACAGTTGGTTGCGTTTGTTTCAAATGCTGTTGACCAGGACAAGCGCTACACCAGCCGCCAATATTGATATTAATTAACATGAATCTATCACGAGCAATTAAAGGCACGTGTTCTTCAGGTCGTGTGCACAATGAGAAACACTGTCTGAGACCAAGACAACAAACAGCCTCGCGTTTTACACAGAATAGGAACATCCTTATTACGGCGCAGAGCTCATTCTCCTTTTCAAATTATGTAGGACACGCAAATGAGACAAACACTTTCACGCTTCATCAGGATGCGTCCAAATCCATTACGTTTACCTCTCTTTTAAATTAGATGCCCCTCTCTCTCAACTCCCCTTTCTGTAGTGTTGGCCAGAATTAACCAGAATACAGAATCCATCTGGACAATTCCACTCAAGACCCCTGCAGCCTGGACTACAATAGGGAATGAGAAACAACCCCAGTCTACTGACCCGCTTTTATCCCAGGCCAAAGCTAAACTAATTGGCATGGTGTTTATCGCAAATCAATGTGACTATACTCTACTGCAATTCATACTGTCAGAAATAGATGCCAACACTCAAATAAGCAAACGCTTTATGAGTCAACTGGAAACATATACCAATTATTCATGTTCTATCACTTTGCAACGTAGAAAATGCTTTCAGATCAGTCGGGGAAATGGCCCACAACTTGACGACGGGGAGTGACAAATGTCACTGCGCTTTACTCCAGGATCTAGTGATAATTAGTTAAAGTGTGTACCATAAACCATATAGACTCACGTGATGGTGTCAATCATATCCAAGCCCATCTCCACACAGCAGTGGGCGTGGTCAGTTTTGGGCTGGGTCAGACCTGACACACAGTAGTAGCAGTCACCCAGGATCTTAATACGCCTGCAGTGGTTCTCCTGTAAATCAGAGAGTGGAGTGGAGGTAGAGAGAGAGAAAGAAAGAAAGTGAAAATTTAAAGAACTCAAACTTGCATGTGGAGAGAAAGAGTGTGTGTGTGTGTTAGATTTGTTTGTGTGTAACAGATATATACACAAACATATCACATAAGCTTTTAAATTCATAGCAGTATATCAAACCCACAATATTAGATTCAGAAAACGTACAGTTAGTTAACATTAGAAAATCTGCCATTTTTAATAAGTTCCTGTGTATGCATGTAGGTAATTGTGACAGTAACACAGGGTAACGGTAACACAGGGTAACAGTAACTCAGAGTGACGGTAACGCAGGGTGGCGGTAACGCAGGGTGACGGTAACGCAGAGTGATGGTAACTCAGGGTAACGGTAACTCAGAGTGATGGTAACTCAGGGTAACGGTAACTCAGGGTGATGGTAACGCAGGGTGATGGTAACTCAGGGTGACGGTAACGCAGGGTGATGGTAACGCAGGGTGATGGTAACTCAGGGTAACGGTAACTCAGGGTGACGGTAACGCAGGGTGATGGTAACTCAGGGTGACGGTAACGCAGGGTGATGGTAACTCAGGGTAACGGTAACTCAGGGTGACGGTAACGCAGGGTGATGGTAACTCAGGGTAACGGTAACTCAGGGTGACGGTAACGCAGGGTGATGGTAACTCAGGGTGATGGTAACGCAGGGTGATGGTAACTCAGGGTGATGGTAACGCAGGGGGATGGTAACGCAGGGTGATGGTAACGCAGGGTGATGGTAACGCAGGGGGATGGTAACGCAGGGTGAGGGTAACGCAGGGTGACGGTAACGCATGGTGACGGTAACGCAGGGTGACAGTAACGCAGGGGGATGGTGACGAAATGTGACGGCAACATAATGTTAATCAAAAAGCCAACTACGGGATGGATTTTATTGAAATACATTGAAGTCCAATGTGAAATTGTTAAAACAATGTCTCAATCGATTGACCCGATGGATTAGCTTCTCCAAACAAGCCTCCCGGGCTAAATGCAGAAGAAACAACGGTCCCAGCTCACTTCATCAGATGATCTGATCGGTGTTAAATAAGTTGGTAGGTGTACGAGGTGAGTCACACCGCCTGTCTGCCGGGTGTCATGTGAAGCTGTGCTCTGCTGAGCTGTGGAAATGCAACCCACCATTAGGGATCCGTGTGCCAAAGATCACAGTGAGCTGCCGCTAGGCTGTGTGGGTAATCGCATAACCAGGCTCCCATTGTTTCTTCATAGAAGAGACGGGATCGTGGGCTGAGCGGAGCATCTGAATTGAAACACTCAAGACTCATTTATGCAGTGCTTTGGCGCCACGCTATAGAAAATAGATGAGTGCCCTATTTTTAACATGCAAGTCCGTGTATTTGAGGTGAAGAGAGTGACAGCTTCTCGGCTGCATATAATATAGTTTCCTTTACATAATTTTAGCTACAGGCTAGACTCACGTTGTTACGGTCTACGCAGAGGTACTCTTCTGAAGGGAAATTCTGGGTTTTCATATGAGCTCAACAGCAAGACTGAATGAGGAAAATAATGAGGCAGAAAAAAAACTCACATTTGTATTACACAGAAAATGCTAATTTGTTATAACTATATGATCTTGAATATCTTCATGCCCACATAACCTAAGACAAACATCGAATTGTAGCCAATGAGATAAGAGATACGCACCTGCATTTCTATGATGACTGTAAAGAATCTAACCTCATATTAAAACCCCCTCCAAGTTTTAGGTATGTGTACCTAAGAACTAAACCTTTTCTTCTTGCAGCACGGGTTTATATCTGACTCAATTCTACTTCAGAAAAAACTCTACTTGCAATCTACCCTCTGAAGAATGAAGAATAAAAATGGAACTGATAACAATAAAAATGAATTTGAATAATTTACATCAACTCTAAAGCCAAATCAAATGAAAACAAATAAATAAAATAGAGACCCAGATTTTTTGGAAAACCACAAACTATTCGACTACAACCAGGGCTGAAACCACAGGCAAATTAGGTTTAAACCGGGTTTAAACATCCATGGCAAGGCTATCCACGGGCCAAGATGGTGTAGATGTGACAGATGGAGGTCTGTACACTAATGCCTGCCAACGGTGTGGCTCCACTGTTTATCTGCTGGGGAGAGGAAAGCCCCAATGCTTAGAGGCTCCTCCTGTCCTGTCCTGTCTTTGTGGGATGCTGTTCCTCTTTCTCTGTCCTGGCCATGTGGTAGTTAATCTGATCGGCCCAGTGAGCCAGGGCTTAGAAGGCTGACTCAGACCCAAGTCGTGCAGGATTACCCAGTCCTAGTCACGGGACCGTCCAAACCAAGAACGATCTATAGGGCCATGATAGCAGAGTGGAAGGAGAGATAGACGGAGAGATAGAAAGACAGGGAGAGAGAGCACCTACATAGGTGTGTACACATTGCAAAACGGGCACGTCGGCCGTTAGGGGTCGAAGGTAAAAGGAAATATCAGAATCAAAATCAGGCTTATTTCCTCAAGTCTGTTTACACGTACATAGAATTAGCTCGGACCCCTAGTTGCAGCATTTAATACACCCATTTTAGAACGTGTGTGAACCGTGTAAACCGAGCAAAACACAAACAGTCCGACAACTGAGACCATAGTAGGGGACAGTGTCATATTTTTGTGCCATTGTACCAAGAATCAGATATGTTAGTTCCTTTCCTATGAGCTGATAACTAACTGTGATCCTTTCAAAAGCCACAATGAAAACAGAAGCCAATCAATATCTATCTTTTAGCCATGTACACTTCCGTTAAGTAGTCCACTGAGATTTTCATCGAAATGGCCTCGTATTTTAAGAAAAGCTAATTCTCTGACCATTTAAATAACATCAAATGGATCAGAAATACAGCAAAGTCTTGTTGATGTTGTAAATGACTATTGTAGCTCGATCTTCAATGGTATATCAACATATTGGTACAGAGGCCCATTATCAACAACCATAAATGGTTAATTGATCATTTAGAAACAGACGCCTCACAGGTCCTCTTGACTGGCAGCTAAAATACTACCTGCAAAACACCAATCTCAATGTCACCTGCAAAGAGACGACTCCAGGATTCCTGCTGTGACAAAGGTGCAGTGAAAAAGCCATATCTCGGACAGATCAATAAAAAGAAAAGATTAACATGGACAAAATAACCCTGACCCCTGACAGAGAAAGATTGGAAAAAAGTGTTATAAAGATGCTGGGAAGAGTTATTCACGATCACCCCGAGGTGTAATAGATACAGTTACATGGAGTTATATGTGTGTCCCACAGAAACAACCTTCTGTAATGACCTTTATGTAGAATAGAATACCGTCGAATATTCTACACCCGGACATTCAATGGTCCAATAAATGAATAACATGCAGATTCATTAAAAAGACAATGGTTAGCTTGAAGTTCTACTCTCCGCTGTCTTTTGTACGTTACCTGTTCTGGGCAAACAGAACCAACCCATATATGGTAATTTAAATGGAAGACACAAGCTTCCCCAAAAACGATCAGTACAAGCAAGTACTTTTTGGCGCAGATTGTGCATGGCCAGCGTCCACACGGCGTACCCCTCGTGCCATGACAGGCCTCTTGGTCAGGTGCACATCAGACGTACAACTAAGGTCAGACTCTGTCTCACCAACCAGCATCATGCCAATGGCAAAGATATTAAAAAACACAGCAACCTCTCAGAAGCCAAGAAGTGTAACCTCAGGTCAATGATGAAGTACATGTTGGCTATTAATAAGCAATATTAAAGCGCATAAAAAAGGTGAATGTTTCATGAATCTGCCGATCAAAAATGTACTTTCGAATTAAATTCACAACGGAAATGAATATTGTTATTGTGCTTTTTTGCTGTTGTTTTGAAAAGAAACCTTGAGAATCGTGTGACATCTCAGATATCTTATGCAATTGGATTTGTTTCTGGCATTGTGACCAGAGACTGCTCTTTTTAGCCGTTCATAGGCTTCTCTCACACTAACGTACACAATGACCACGGTGATGACAGGCCACCTGGGTCTACATAAGCATGCGTGCCAACCCCGGCTGTGAGCCAAGAAAAGGATCGCTGATTTGCTGAAATAATCAAACGACGGCAGAGAAATAAATATCAAACGGCCGACTAAAAATGGAAGCCCGCAAACGAGCAGAACAAAGAAGAAGAACTGAAAGATGGAGTTCAGGGAAGCATGATGGCGTGTGTCAATCAAACAGACGAGACACAAGGAGTCGGTCTGGGAGCAGAGAGGCGCCGAAAGACGTAAGAGGAAGAGTGAAAGAGAGGCAGATTAAAAGCTCTGTGGAAGCGGTCGGGGAGGCGGGGGGGGTTGGGGGGCACTCTCACAAATACATGCACACAATCACACAACGAAACAAGCAAGAGCTATTAAAAGTGCTGGCTTAATAACTCTGAATAAATCAATCCTGCGTTTCTCTGTCTGATTTCAGGGGCTGGCTGTGCTGAGGGAACCATTTACCGAAAAGTCATGCCGGATGAGTCCGTTCGTCACGTGTTATCCTTTAAAGTGACGTGGACGTTTCTAATCTGACCGCACGACCCGATCACAACCCGATCACAACCGAAGGAGCGACAACATTGCCAACGAAACACACGTTCGTTAATTTAAAATGAGGGTTAACCAAACAGAAAGGGACTTTTGCACCGTTCATTTTGACACAGATCTCCGAGCGACATTCATTTCCTCTGGCGCCCAGAGAAGCTGTGAGAAGAAGCACCCGGAATAAATCTGAAGACACTGAGGCTGAACAGACAGATAATGGGGCACGGTGTAGACAACATGTTGTTCACACGTGAAAGCCGATTGTGACACAGAATCACATTGTACTACGTGTTTCATAGCAATGGTTCCCAACCAGTGGTACTTAGACCGAGGGGGGTTCTTGGCCTATCTACAGAGGGTACTGGAGACCGGCTTTCTGGTAAAATGCACACGAACGCAAACCTCAGGGGTACTCCTGAACAAATGTAATTGGTACAGTGGTACATACATGCAGTATAACAGAGAGAGAAACAGGAGAAAGACAAACATCAGTGGTAGGAGAGAACGAGAGGAAAGCGAGGACTCTTGGCCCATTTCCCTGGTAGAGAGACAACAAGCCAAACATTTGGACAGGTGGCATGAGTGAGAGGTGGCAGGACTGGCATGCGGAGACGCTGCCTGGTGGACATGTGGCACCGCCCGCTACTCGTCTGGAACGACACGGATAGTGTGTGTGTGTGTGTGTGTTTCTGGTGTGTGTGTGTGTTTGTGTGTGTGCATGTCTGTGTGGGTGTGTGTGTATGCGCACAATGGCCAAGCTGGAGGAATCGGTGCCACAATCACTGTCACTTGCTGCAAGAATAGATCACTGTGACTGGTGCTAAAGTTTAGAACACAGCATGGGGTTAGAGGTGTGAAGAGTTTTTAGATGGTTACAGGGCTGGAGGTGTGAAGAGTTTTTAGATGGTTACAGGGTTGGAGGTGTGAAGAGTTTTTAGATGGTTACAGGGCTGGAGGTGTGAAGAGTTTTTAGATGGTTACAGGGTTGGAGGTGTGAAGAGTTTTTAGATGGTTACAGGGCTGGAGGTGTGAAGAGTTTTTAGATGGTTACAGGGCTGGAGGTGTGAAGAGTTTTTAGATGGTTACAGGGCTGGAGGTGTGAAGAGTTTTTAGATGGTTACAGGGTTTGAGGTGTGAAGAGTTTTTAGATGGTTACAGGGCTGGAGGTGTGAAGAGTTTTTAGATGGTTACAGGGCTGGAGGTGTGAAGAGTTTTTAGATGGTTACAGGGTTGGAGGTGTGAAGAGTTTTTAGATGGTTACAGGGCTGGAGGTGTGAAGAGTTTTTAGATGGTTACATGGCTGGAGGTGTGAAGAGTTTTTAGATGGTTACAGGGCTGGAGGTGTGAAGAGTTTTTAGATGGTTACAGGGTTGGAGGTGTGAAGAGTTTTTAGATGGTTACAGGGTTGAAGGTGTGAAGAGTTTTTAGATGGTTACAGAGTTGGAGGTGTGAAGAGTTTTTAGATGGTTACAGAGTTGGAGGTGTGAAGAGTTTTTAGATGGTTACAGGGTTGGAGGTGTAAAGAGTTTTTAGATGGTTACATGGCTGGAGGTGTGAAGAGTTTTTAGATGGTTACAGGGCTGGAGGTGTGAAGAGTTTTTAGATGGTTACATGGCTGGAGGTGTGAAGAGTTTTTAGATGGTTACAGGGCTGGAGGTGTGAAGAGTTTTTAGATGGTTACATGGCTGGAGGTGTGAAGAGTTTTTAGATGGTTACAGGGCTGGAGGTGTGAAGAGTTTTTAGATGGTTACAGGGTTGGAGGTGTGAAGAGTTTTTAGATGGTTACAGGGTTGAAGGTGTGAAGAGTTTTTAGATGGTTACAGAGTTGGAGGTGTGAAGAGTTTTTAGATGGTTACGGGGCTGGAGGTGTGAAGAGTTTTTAGATGGTTACAGAGTTGGAGGTGTGAAGAGTTTTTAGATGGTTACAGGGTTGGAGGTGTGAAGAGTTTTTAGGTGGTTACAGGGTTGGAGGTGTGAAGAGTTTTTAGGTGGTTACAGGGTTGGAGGTGTGAAGAGTTTTTAGGTGGTTACAGGGTTGGAGAGTTAGAGAGTTAGAGACTTAGAGAGTAAGAGAGTAACATGGTTGTATAGTCACAGAGTTGGAAGGTTACAAGTGTTGAAGGGCAAGAAGATGTATTTTCTTTTGGCATTGAATGGAAAGATTGGCACAGATATCCGCCCGCTACCCCCTCTACTTCATTCGGTTCATTCAAGCGATCACAAAGCAGACATCTGGGATGGATTAAGATTTCTGTCATCTCTTCCTCAGACGAGTGTGTCTGTAATCATATTAAACTTCATATGGAGCCCTGATGTTCCAGATGACATCACACTAATCGGAAATAAGCCAATTGATTCGATCCCAGATATTTAAATTCACACGAAAGGTACATTCACATCAAAATTGGTCAAGATCCGACTAGAGATAAAAACAGACCGAGGAACAAAAGGAACGTCCTCCCGCCGAGAACCGAAAAACATTGGGTAATAGTAAATACAAAAACATCTAAAATGATCTGTGAAAAGCACCAAATAGACAGATCACATTGCTTCCACTGATGCTCCAGCAATTGCTGAGATGAGAATGTGACAGCAATAGTAACCAAATGGCATCAAACAGATACCGATATTATGGCCAGCAATCGGTATGAAAATGTATTTATGCACATAGCATTCATATTCCGACTTACTTTCTAAATAATTTGTTATTCAAATATATTGAAAGATCAATTTGATATGATTGAATTAACATCTATAGAAATTAGAAGCATAATTACAAACATACAATTATACAATTCATTCCAGGGTGCACGGGTACAGACATGACAAAACAAAGGTATTGGCTGATAGTGTTATACGAATATCAACATATCAGTATTGGCCAATCATTTGCTCCCTAGTGCATTTCTATGGCACTGTATTGATACATCAAAAGTGGCCGTTCGTGTGGAAGGTTGTCAGATGGGGAATATGCAAATTACAACCACACCACCTCTTGGCCATGCTAACACATCCAGGAGGCGGTATATAGGACAGGACGAGCATAATGACCAGAATCAGATTAGTTTCACCAGTAGAAGCTTAAAATAACAACCAGGATAGATCATGGACTCACCGTTGCCAGCTCATCAAACTTCCCAAAGAGTTCGTTGAGCAGTTTGACCAGCTCCTGGGCTGTACACTGAGAGGCCAGACTGGTGAACCCCACGATATCGGCAAACAGGATGCTGGGAGGAAGGATCAGGAGAAAACAGTATTCAATAAACATGAACAAGTCAATATGATAGCATGTTAAAGTACCAAGGGTGTAAGAAAAAAAAGAAAATGAAAACTTGATAAATATAATATTATTTATTATAAAGACAGAATAAGATGTTTGGGTTAAGGAGGGAGACAGGATAAAAACATTCAAGATAACAAGCCTAAGGTTTTTGATTTAGCAATATCTGTAGCCCATACTCTTACTAAAGCCCCAAGAGGGGGCCATTTTGGCAGGTATCAGATTAGTTGGGACCGGGCCAAACGGACACACTAAACCTTCAACCAGTGGTACCTTTTACCAGCTAGTAAGCTGAGATGGTGGCGTGTCGATTGTGAAGGTGGATGGTGGGTGGGTGTTTAAGCTGCTTACAGCGGATCTGAGGGACACTTGATCCATAAATGTGCTATGCACTCTTTTCTTGCCGTTAACAGACCTTTAACCTAAACCACTTTAAAAGACACATTTTTTTTACTCAGAATTACATTTCCTTAATCTGAATCGCAACTTTAACCATTCGTCATAAATGCAAAAACAGGCACTTTGGGTTTAAACCGCATAGAATGCGTTAACGACATATTATAAAAGGGTTATTAATACACATCGTCTATAGAATCGTATTTAATATAGACAACAGTTCTGTTCGCTCTATTTCTATGTATTTGATTTCACGTGTGTTCGTCCGGGCAAAATTAAAATCCCATTTGGAAATCTGAGCCCGGGATGACAGATTGTGCCAACTCAGAATTAATGACAGGGGAATGGCACGCAAAGATTGCCTTGTGGGATTTTGTTTCAGTGACATTTGAAAGGTGCCCTCAAAGTGGATGAGAGCATTTTCTCTTTTGATAATGTTTTTACTTTCAGTCAATCAAACATTCTGAACAAAACAAACGAAAACAGCAAATGGAGTTATTGCAGCTCTATCCCACTGTATTCCCAAGATACATTTTACATGGATTAAAATTCCTAAATGATAATTAAAACATTTTGTAGAAAACATCGCAATTAGGTTTGGCAAGAAACATTCTGTAGCCACAAAATGTTCAAATATTTTGAATGAAATCCATTATTCGGCTGAGGCTGCGAAATATGAAACAGATCAGGTTTAACCTTAATGTTATCCGGTAGCTACGACTGAGAACGCATTTCCGCCGATAACCTGAAAGCTGTTAGGATTAAACACCTTCACCATGGAGAAAAGTCACAGTTTATTCACGTTGCCGTCGAGGTCTTGACCTAGCAACCAACTCTACAACGCCCATGACTCATAAATGATGGGTGACACATTTTCCCTGAATTTGACAAACCTTTTTGATGAAATCTTGAATTCTTACATAGTTGAACAAATCAGTAAAATCAATGACAGACTCCAATTAAAGGGTTGGTATTGATATACACCCTTTCGTTACACGTTCGGTTGGAAAAGCAAGAGAGCACATTCAGGTCTGACAAACCTGACACACAAACTACTGCTAAGAGTTATATCAGACAGAACATTAGTTTTGTCTTATAAGGGTTTTGTGTAGTGGAATACTCTACTGACACATGTGTAATATATCGTCACGGGAGTATCTCACAGCCTATGAAGACGTACAAGTAATCAGTGACCGAACTGTTTCGTATATATGTGTCTGAAGCTATAGTTGTCTAAGCATCTTTCTCTGCCTCTCCTGTGGGATGGAGGACATATAACAGTTTGACAGAGTGTGCGCGCACACACACAAACACACACACACTCAGTGTCTCTCCGGCGTGGCAATCTGCGAGCTGCTAAATGTCAGTTTGTCATATCCCAGATGTCAATGCAA